>PVKV010026215.1:0-28389 GCA_004027835.1 Alouatta palliata | reverse complement strand
GCATCCTTTGTAGGGACATGGATGAACCTGGAAACCATCATTCTCAGCAAACTGACACAAGAACAGAAAATCAAACACCGCATATTCTCACTCATAGGCGGGTGTTGAACAATGAGAACACATGGACACAGGGAGGGGAGCATCTCACATGGGGGTCATTTGGGGGGAAAAAGGGGAGGGACAGTGGGGGGTGGGGAGTTGAGGAGGGATAGCATGGGGAGAAATACCAGATATAGGTGATGGAGAGGAAGGCAGCAAATCACACTGCCATGTGTGTACCTATGTAACAATCTTGCATGTTCTTCACATGTACCCCCAAACCGAAAATGCAATAAAAAGTATATATATATATATAGAAAAAAAAAAAAAAAGAATTTTACCACACCTGAGACACTTCACCCAGGAGATGGATATACGAGAAGTATATTATGGCAATGTATTTGGCCACTAGAGCCCATATTGTTAGATTTACATTTATACCAAATTCATCTGACATACAAAAGTGAAATAATAATAAAATATACACACACAAACCCAGACAATCTGCATATTTGTAATTGAAAAGCTACTCAAATGTACACATTTTTTTTTTCTTACAGAAGTCCATCGTGGAAAGTTTCTTGAATGGTTTGTGCAGTAAAAAGATATTGGGTAATAAAGGGAAATAAATAACCAATGCTAAGACTCAGGATGACAGACTGAGACCCAGCATGTGTCCTGATTTATGAACCTCCGGAAGTGTCAAATTGGAAACTCGGCAATCATGTCAAGAACCACATTATTGCAGAGAAAGAAACAGCTCAGTTGATTAAATAGTAACCAATCTTTCACTTCGAGTTTTTTAACTGGTATGTTTAATTATCGATATACATTCTTGACTGATAAAAATTCCTGCAACATCTCTCTTAGGGAGGAATGTTATTTATACAAAAGAAATGATTACCTTTTGAATATACATTGCTGCAGAACAAAGAATAGTTCTGTTGCAATTCAGCACTGACTGTATAGCACAAGAATTAGAAGTTTGTATAACTGATTTTTAGAAAGCAACTTTGATTATCAGTTAGTCCTGGGTTATAACCCTGGATTTGTGATGAAATAGCTAATTTAAATAGGAAAAGTTGATTTGCCACGATCTCAGTTTTCTCAACTCCCAAACTGAAATAATGACAACTGCAGAACCGCAGAATTATTGTGGAGATAAAATTCAATAATGGATAAAAGTATAAAGGATCCTACTAAAGCAAGGTGCTATTGCTTCTCCGTATAGACAAGACTGAACAATGAATTATAGTTATCAACACACATTCATGATCTGCTAGGTAGTACACACTGTGGATCTCATTGATCCCACAGAGTACACCAGAGGTCCAGGTAGAAAATGCCAAACTGAAAAGGCTTAAATTGCAGATAAATCTTTTGTTGGGATCAGGAAAAAGGTAGAAATAGCAGTAGACTGTTCTCTGAGGCTAAAATCATCAAAAAATGTTAGGCATGATCAGGAATGAAACTCAAAACAAGGAAACTACCATTATTGTAACCTTGTACAAAGCTAGGATTCAACTATACCTAGAGTAATGTAAGCATAACTAAGTGACATACAAAGACATATAAGGAACTGAGGACAGTCCAAACAATAACAAAAATTTAAGGAATATTAAAATATGTCCCTTCTACTTCCACAAGGCATTTAAACAAGTTTCTGTGGAAGACCTATCTATACTTAAGCTTTGCAAAAGAAGTTTCAATTGAACCCACTAAGAGGAAGAAACAAATATGTTAAGCATGTAGCTAGTATGAATGGATATTTGCTTCACTTAGATATAGCAGAGGAGGAATGTGGTTGTTGTACAAATAGAGAATAAAGTGTAATAGATCAAAAAGCTAAAAGAGAGGGGAGTTATTGGCACATGGATAAATCCTGGCCACTATGAAGACCAAGTTTTGTTTCTCTAAATCCCAAAAAGCTAGAATGCAGAAACAGCCAAGCATTTTGGTTAAATTCATGGAAGACAGACCCAGAACAAACGACTAAATGTAAAAATGTTATGTTAGCCTAACATTTAAGGTTAGTTTGGAACATGGAAAAGATCAATAGTTTAGTGCTATTTTCACACTCAGTTTACTTATTCCTCTATTTTATGGGGATAATAATAACAAGAAGATTAATAATCTAGAAAGATGAAAGGAATAACGTACACAAGGCACTGAGAAAAGTATCTGACCCCCAGCCAGCTCTCAATGATAGGGGCATAAATAGGCAATCATGTACTTTTGTAACACTGTTGGACTTTTCTGGGACTTCTTAAATCCTGAGTCATGAAGCAAAGGAGGATAGATTGGATGATCCCTGGGGATGTTTCCAGCTCTAACGGTTTGCGAAACATGTTTCTTGATGCTTCTGTCAGAGTTGAAAGCTCATCTTACAAGGTTTTTGTGAAGAACTCACCCAGCCCAGTGCGTAGATGAACAAATAACATATCACTAGTCATATTGTTCCCCTGGATGGACCTTTGGTATATTTCAACTTGGCATTCTTATGGTCATATATTCAGTCATGCTAAATGTCAGTTAAAAGAAACTCAAGCCAACCTAAAAAATGTTCCGTCCTTTCTGTGCCAAGGTGATTTTTATTTTGTATCTTAAGAGAGGCATGTGTCACACAGGTATACCCATTCATCAAAACTCACTGCATAATACACATGAGATTTACACATTCTAGTCTATACAAATTTTGCCACAAATAAATGAAAGAAATGTGAACAAATATTGAGCTCTGGTTAATGACATGCATGCTGAAGAACTTAGGGGTAAAGGGAACCAATGTCACCAACTTACTTTGAAGAGCATCAGAAAATAATAGGGATTGGCAGGTAGAAAAAGGAATGAAGTGACACAATCAAATCTAGAGAGTGGATTCATGAGCATTCACTGTACAATTCCTTCAGAGTTCTGTGTATTTAAAATTGTTAAAATAGAATGTTAGATAAAACGTTCTCTTGGCTGGCGTGGTGGCTCACGCCTGTCAGCCCAGCACTTTGGGAGGCTTAGGTGGGTGGATCATGAGGTCAGGAGTTCAAGACTAGTCTGACCAAGATGGTGAAACCCCATCTCTACAAAAAAAAAAAAAACAAAAATTAGCTGAGCGCAGTGGCAGGCACCTGCAATCCCAGTTACTCAGGAGGCTGAGGCAGGAGAAGAGCTTGAACCTGGGCGGCAGAGGCTGCAGTGAGCTGAGATCGCGCCACTGCACTCCAGCCTGGGCGATAGAGTGAGACTCCGTATCAAAAAAAAGAAAAAAAAAATGTTCTCTCACAGCAAACACAAAGCAGCATATTATTTAAGCAGTTGTCTGACTCACTATCACCTCTTTCCAGTGAAGAAAAAGATACCATCTGTAAAATATGGAAGTTTAAAGATACTAAACAGAACTTACAGGAGTGGAAATGGCAAAACGTTTTGCTGAAAGTCACAATGTGTATGGAGAGGAGTTGGAAATGGAATTCAGGCAGGTCTCTTAATTTTCTAATCAACAGTGTGTCAAAGACCAGATTACCTCCTTAAAAGTATGCTGAATATTGTAATAGACAAACTTTGAAAGAAAGCTCATTCTCCTGTTTTGGTAATAAAACATTTATGTATTCCTTCTCATACTGAAAGATGAGTTAGGTGAAAGGAGGATATTGGGTTTTTACCACCGGTTGGAGGGTAATAGATTATGAAAAAATATCAATATCCAGTGATAATGAAATATGTAAGTTGTTTTATTAATTAAATAGATGAATGTTGAAAAGTCATACTACCTGATCATTAAAATGAATCTTTTTTTTTTTTAGATGGAGTCTCTCACTGTTGCCTTGGCTGGAGTGCAGTGGTACGATCTTGGCTCATTGCAACCTCCACCTCCCATGTTCAAGTGATTCTCCTGCCTCAGCCACTCAAGTAGCTGGGATACGGGCACCCACCACCATGCCTCGCTAATGTCTTGTATTTTTAGTAGAGATGGGGTTTCACTATGTGGGCCAGGCTGGTCTCGAACGCCTGACCTTGTGATCCACCTGCCTCAGCCTCCCAAAGTGCTGGGATTACAGGCGTGAGCCACTGCATCTGGCCCAGTGAATCATTTTTTTTAAAAATGGCTTCCCTTTTGGGGGTGTTGGAAACTATTGGTTAAGATGAAAGCCTGAAGTTAGAAGAAAAGCCTGATGTATACCTATGCAAAAATATTTCAGTTTATTGTCTAAGTTCACTTACAAGTCACAGAAAAGAAACTATCTGGATGTGATATAGACCTAACATATCATTGGATGATCCATCGGTCCAGCATCCCAGTCATTAACTAATTAAGTGCCAAATGTAGCAAATAAAGTACTAACAACTCAAAAGTGTTCAGCAAGAGTTCACTAAAGCGAACCTAAAGGGGATCATTACAATTCTAGCACCACAGATTTATTATCACATCACCAGCATGCAATGCACACAATACAACGCATTCATCACTGTAAATTTGCACGTCAAATTTTATGCATTTGTTGGAATATAAATATTTTTAAAATCATGTAGAATAAACAAGCATTTTTTTCTCCCTTAGCACACATTGATTTTCATCTCTATACCTTGCCACTCAAACTTTTACTTGATGAGTGCAGAAAATGGAAGTTAATTCTGAAAAAACAAAGTGGTGTCACTCTTGCTTTTACAAGCATTCTCCACCATCCAGCTCTTCAAGTTAAGAAATAAAAATAAATGAAAAACAATTTCTTACACAGAAAATATGGCTAAAAAGCAAAATTCCATACATTCCATACATCCACCAATAGAACTTTTCTATATTTCAATTCTTTCTTACCTCCTTCTCTTCAGATTTAGGTGTCCCTCCTAGCCATGCCTAATTCCCTCCTTATACTCAATGTTACAGTCTCTTCCATCTTCTATGAGAAATGATTCCATTTTTTTAGCCCTCCTATGTCTTCAATCTCCGTCTAGAACCATGTCTATTTTAAGAAGAAAACAAACAAAACCAACCAAACAAAAGGCAAAAGAGTATTTCCTTTGGTCCTACACCCCACTTCCACCTCCTGATGGAAACCCTATGTCTTCCTCCTTCTTGGGGGAGTGGTTTATACCAGTGCTACTTAAAGGATGGTTTGTGTATAAACAGCATCAGCATCACCTGAGAACTTATTAGAAATGGAGAATATCAGGCTCCACTCCAGAGCTAATGAATCAAAATCTGCACTTTAGAATAAGATTTTTCAGGTGATTAAATTTTGAGAAGCAATAGTCTACACCCACTATTTCCACATCCACACCTCACATATCCTTCCTAACCACTACATTTTGGCTTCTGCCACTGACATTACTTTTGTAAATGATAGCAGTGACCTTAAAGTTGCTACAGTATTGGACAGTCTAAAGTCTTTATGCTTTCAGACATCCCTTCAGTACTTGCCAATTGATGAACTCTCTTTGAAATCTTCTATTTTGATTAATGTGGCAAGATTCCTTCCTGGATTTTATTCTACCTATTTGGCCACTCCTCAGTCTCTTAGGCCCATTCCTTAAATATTGCTATTCCCTAGGGTTCTCCTTTTGATCTTTTTGTGTTCACTTTACATACTGCCTCTGATGAATTCATGTATGTACATTGCTTCATTAACTATCTCTAAAATAATCAGAATAAAATTGGTGTTTTAAGCTAAGAACTGTCTCTTGAACTCCGTATCCACAGAACCAAACAGATACTAAATCTCTATGAAATAGCCAACATATCCAAACTGGATTCCATCATCCTGATTCTTCCTCTCCCCTAATCACTGATACACATCTGTTCTTCTACTTAGTCACCGAAGGAGAAGCATACAAATTATCCTTCATTCTTCTTTCTTCCTTTTGCATGAACCAAGAAGATGTCGAGTCATTCTCCACTTAATAACTCTTCTGGCCTCTGTACCATTCATCTCTCTCTTCCCTAGATTGCTTTAGTTAAAAGCCTCCTGATGCTCTCTCTAGTTCAGTGGAACACAACCTTGTCTGTGCATTTGAATCAAGTGGACTGCTTTAAAAACTACCAATGTCTGGGCCCTATTTCCAAAGGCTCTGATTTAACTGGTTTGGGGTGGAATCCGAGTATTGGCATTTAAAAAAAATATGCCCTACTGATTCTAACGTGCAGCCAGGGTTGAGAACCACTGATGTAATGTTAACCTTTTGCACTCCCCATCCTTCTTTAAAACTCAAGTCAGAGAAGTCTTTTTTTTTTGGAGTCTCGCTCTGTCATCCAGGCTGAAGTGCAGTGGCACCATCTCGGCTCACTGCAACCTCTGCCTGTTGTGTTCAAGCTATTCTCCTGCCTCAGCCTCCTGAGTAGCTGGGATTAGTTACATGCCACCACGCCGGTTAATTTTTTGTATTTTTAGTAGAGATGATTTCATTAAGTTGACCAGGATGGTCTTGAACTCCTGACATGAAGTTATTCACCCACCTCCAAAGAAGTCTTCTGAAGATGAAAATCTTAGTCTTTTATCACTTATTAAAGTTCCTTAATGTCATGCCCCCCCCCCAGCCCAGCCAAAATTGCTTTCAGGATACTGTTAAAACTGTTTACCTGCCTTACAAGATCTTTTTTAATATGGCCCTTGTCTACTCTTCTAGCTTCTTGGCTTCTACTGCCTGCTGTGATGCCTATACTCCAGTTTTACAGCTACACAGGAAGGAGCCCTAAGTATGTGCAATGTTACCACACACCTCCCATTTGTCTATGTATCTCACATATATCTCACATGTGTCTATGCTTTCGCTCTGCCTAGAATGCTCTCTGCCCTTTCAGTTTGTGACACTCTGCTTGAAAGTCACTGCCACTAGTCAATTTTGTCCTGATCATTCCCTTTCACCCTACCCAAGCCTTGTTTAGGTGCCCTTCCATGCTACCTCATCAGTTTCTCAAGTCATGAATAAGAACTTACGTACTTATTTAGGTGTCCTTCCTACCCATGCCTAAATTGTAAAAATGAAAATTATCACAAATATGCAATACATAAACAAAACAAACACATACATTGAGTCAATGCTATGAAAAGTATGTGATCAAATGTTTCGAAGAGCGAAAATGGAGCTTTTGCATTAAGGGGAAGATGATGAAATGAATGATGAAGTGTGGCCTCAACTGATTTCTTCAAATGCTTCTCCAGAAAAGCAAAACAAGGAATAAAAAAATAAAGATCAATCAATTCTGGTTCATTTAACATATGTACTATAACTAAGACAAACACAGGATCAGTGACAACAAAATATATTTTAGATTAAAATGTTGGTAGAGAAACCAAAAAGGAAAGAGTGTAAAAGACATGAGTTACCCTTCCTAGGCTCCATTTTCAGATATGTTTGTTTAAACTTCAGCAACTCATGAATGTTATAGTAAGTGATATGAAATACGGAGGAAATAAAAGTAATTATTTCCTTGTTCTAATAATCCCCATTGAAGTAATGAAATAGTTTAATACAAAATATTTAAATTTATTTTTAATTTTTTCTGATGGCTTACTCTTAATTTCTATAAAATATGTAAATAAACTTTAAAAATTAGTATAGCAACCCTTAAAATAGTACGGCAGCTCCTTAAATACAATGCTTCAATTTACGAGAAACAAAAAGCACTCTGTCAATTGCTCCCACTATTTTCATTTACCTCCTGGAAAAATCATAACTATGCATCCACAGACGAAAGACCTGGAGAGAGACAATACCTTGGTAAAACATATGGCTAAGAAATACAGAAAGAGAATAGTATAATTGCCTTAATTTTAAAAGGAAATTCTTCTGAAACAGAATTCCCATAGTAAAAGAAAAGACTGAGGAATTTAAAATGAGGTAATCTATGTGAAAAGTGCTTTGTAAACTGCAAAGCTGTCAGCAAATATAAGGTATTTATCGTTATTTTCTTTAAAACAAGATATAGAATAGCATTGTGTCTATACTACTTGCAGCAAAGGAAATATCCTTTTAAAACATAAAATGAATGCTTTGTAACCTAAACAAAAAGACACACATACTTTTCCAGAACTTGGTCTCAAGCAAGACTATATTTTTCTAAGTTCTTTAATAAATAATGAGCCATTTGATCATTCATTACTAATTTGTCTTTATCAATTATTTGTTCCTTTATCTCTGCATTCATCACAAATTTTTGTTTACAGTCTATTACATAACTGAGATTGGGTTAGCATGTGTACAAAATCAAAGATGAAAAAGGAGTAATAAACATTCTGTAAGTAAATTACACAGTTGAGTATTCACATGCCTTTAGAATCTATGCTTTTAAGATAGACTCCACTTATTGAATGCATCACTAATTAAAAGGAAAAACTAAAGAAGGAAATTTTCATAGTTCCCAGTGGCCTTGTAAGTTATGGTAAAGATTTTGGTCTTCAACCTCAGTGCAATGGGAATTCACTGAAAGGTTTAAAGCAGGGAAGTGACACCATCTAATCTGGGCTCGAAAAGATTAGTCATGTTGCTAATTGGAGAATAGATTGGAGGGGAGTGCAAAAAAGATGCAGAAAAACAGAGTAAGAAGTTAGGATAGGAGTCCAGGCAGAGCCTGATGGTGGGTGGTAGATGGAAAGATAGGAAAAGATTAGTAAATTTAGAAGATAAAATGTACAGGACTTTGCCCAAGTTCTTTCCTCTGCCTAGAATACATTATCTGGTACATGGCAGGTGCTTCAGGAATGTGTTTGATGGGAAATGAACAGGGTTATAAAAACCTCACAATTTTTAAGGGGTCTTTGGAGCCCTGGCCCTATCATACTTTTCTCTCTCACAGGAAAAAGATGAAACTAATGGACTCTAAACATTTCCTTTCAGCAAAGTATGCCTAGGTCACTGTGCTTCTTCCAGATTATAGACTGCATGTCGTGTCTGAATCTTTTTTTTTTTCGCTTAAAGCTGCTTTGTTGGGAAATATTACTTGCTTGCCTTCTTTGGCTTGACTTTTGACTTATTTGCAGATAAATAAATAAGAGAGAAAGTTTATCCTTTTGTGATCACCATCTAAAAAAGTTTGCTGTTGGAAATCAACATGGACCCACATTTTCTTGTTGAATGTGAAGTTATAATTATCCCTCATGATGAAAAGTAATATAGACAGTTTGCCATATGAAATAGATGAAATAGGTGAGAGGCCAGAGCTGTCAGTTTGAGAGCTGTGATTCATATAGTGATGAATAACTTAAGCCATGAGTGTAAAGAACAAGGGCAAAGCCTTGGGAATGGTCTGAAGAGGCAGATTAAATGCATAAAATTGAAATAAGACATTGAGGAAAGGTTATATTATTCTCACTTTCAAGGAAGAAGCTCTGGAGATAAAGCATGAGAGGTGGTCCCTCGACTAAGCAAAGCGAACCTCTTGGGTGGTCACTGATACTTTAGCAAAGTGGTTAGGACACAGGTCACAAGAGGTTGGATATAAAGTAAATGATAGATACGCTTGTAGAGTTTATTTTAGCTGTTAAACAAAACAAGACAGGAGATTTAAGGAATATGAGCTACCTTACTGTGGAAGCAAAGACTCAGAAGCAGAGAACAAGAAAGTAGGAGTTTGAGTAAAATATCAGGGAGCCAAGTTAGGTAACAAAAGTGGAAGATTTCCACTTAAAATTCACAAAAAGTATGCTAAAAATTAAAATTTTGGAAAATGACTGAACTTGAATATTGTACCTATTAGCCAGCCAGTTACTCTAAACTCGTACTCTTATCTCATTATTAAGAGGCGCTCCTTTACTAATTAAATCTCTAACTTGATTTTTTTTTTCCAAATCCTGCCATCTTTTTTGCTTTTCCATCATTTCCACAAAAACCAGTCCTCTCCTCTCTTTCACAATCTCTGAGTTTATCAACATTCTCTTTGGTTACATCAGACTCTAGTTTTCCTATATTCCATGGTCCATTTGAAAGCACTAACTTATTACATGTAACTAGTGTCAATGGAAAATTCCAGCTAGCAATAAACACATCTATGTTAGTCACTGTAGGCAGAACTAATGTTGGCTCCAATGACAAGAATGCTCCTATGGTTTTCTCTTGGGTGGAAAGCAGTTGCTATATGCTCCTGAAAATCAGAAAGTGTTGGGCCGTGAAGCAGCAGAGATTACATACACTGACTAATATGTTAGTTGCAAATTCCTATATGGATTCTTTCAATTTGAATACAGTTTGGGTAATAGCTTTGTCCTTAGTTATTTTTGCATACACAGATAAAGTAGATTAAATTTTCTTGAGACAGGCATTAGCAAGAGGTTCAGAACAGAATTAGTATAATTGTTTTCCAAAACAAAAGATATCTGATATAAACCTCCCATGCTGCCAGTTCCAATGGTATTACTGACCTTTTAATCTTGTTGTTTTTAAATCTTTTTATTTATTCTCTGCTAAATCTCTGCGTCTTGCTGTTTAATAAGCTAACCGTTATTTGGAACCTAATGAAAGGATTTTTTCCCCTCAGCCCAAACCTTCCTAAATAGCCTCTTCATTATTCTATTCACTTTGAACATTAAAAAAACCAAAGTTGAAATAGCTAATATGAGATGTTCGTGAAAATCTCCATCCAGGGCATTATCATCCTAATTGGTTTATAACCTGCTGTGCTGAATAGTTCTTCCACTCATCCCATTTTTTTTTTAACCTTAAAAATGAAAAGTTCTACCAAATATCACATGTTCTCACTTATAATTGGGAGCTAAGCATTGAGCACACAAGGATATACATGTGGGAACAACAGACCCTGGGGACTACTAGAAGGAAGAGGGAGGGGAGTGGATTAAAAAACTACCTATCAGTTACTATGCTCACTAACATGGTGATGGGATCCGTACTCCAAACCTCAGCATCATCCAGTAGTCCCACATAACAAATTGGCACATGTACCTTCTGTATCTAAAATGAAAGTTTATATTTAAAACAGAAAACTTCTGTGCTGCGAAATGAACCAACAATGAGAAAAGAATATAGGATTTTAAAACATAGCTTCAATAAAGACCCTAGAAACCTCAGAGGCCTTTGTCTAATTGACTGGAGAAAATTATCTACAAGGTACCATGTGTTTGCAAGTTTTCAGTTCACCTTTTAATAGCCACGATGGAAATATGAATTAAGAAAACTAAGACCAAATCTCCCTTTAAATCTGTGGAAGAAAAAGTACAGAAATAAACAATGACTGAAAAAAAAGACTTACATAGAAGTAGATGGTAAAAAGATAATAAAGGTCAAGAAGAAAGGTAATAATCATAATATTTCTGAAAAGTTCTAAATTGTGTTCAAATTTATATGTTCCAGACAGTAGAAACAAAAAGCAAATCCTTAATGATTTATAAATATGTAAAAGCATTCCATCATTAGTGTTATTCCTAAAAATAGATGTTTATATTTCAGCTATCCTGAAAACATTAGAATAATATAAAGTAGGTACATTTGCACATTGCTTTTGAAACACCAGAGCTCTATTTTTAAAATGTACTTAATCTTTTTCTACCCTTAACTTACTGAATCAGAACCTTTTTGGCTCTTGAACTATCGCGAGCATTCTCAACAGATAATGATGCCCTAAGGGGGTGAAAATTTGTTCTTGAGAGATAAAAAGTCTTAGATACTTCTGACTCATAGTGGTTTCCAACTCTTCAAAAAAACCCACAATATATGGGCGTATCTAAAGCATATCTGTGGTATTAGAATTTCATGGAGAACTGATTGGAAAAAATGTCTGAACAGGCTTCCTAGGGGGTGATGATGAAAAAAAGGTTGGGAAACATTACTCTGATGTAGTTTACTTTAAAATATTTCCTGAATATAAAAGTGATAGGTTTTATTGTACGGAATTGGAAAAAAAACACAGATGGATACAAAGGGAAAAAATTAAGTTCACCTAAAATTCGTGTGATAACTGCAAATCACTTTATTTCCTTCCATTTATAATTACTCCTGCTGATTTACTATGTTTTAACAAAATTAGGATCCTATGTCATAAATAATTCCATATCCTACTTTTTTCCTCAGCATTAATCTTGTAATAATTCCCTATATCATTAAACACTATTTGAAACTACTTACATTAAACATTTTAATATTCAGTGATAACTATAAACCAATCTATAACAAACTTTCTCCAAAAATTAATGTTTTAATAGTATTGGTATTATAAAATACATTTCAGATTATTAATCACTTTCCAGTGATAAACAACCAAATTACAACCTTCAATAAATGATAGATACTGAAGTGTTCAGTGACCAAATTCCTTATTCAAAGACCAAATAAGGTCTTTCCTGAAATGATTTATATTAATTTTTTATTCAGTTTCCATCCCTGTTTAAACAATGCCATTTTATCTTTTGCTTTCTCTCTGTTTTCTCTCTTGTTCTCGCTGTCTCCTTCTTTTGAGAAGATTTTTGAAATCAAACTTTCTGGAATGTCTGTATATGAGTCAGATTCCTACTTTTGCAGCTCTAAAGAGTGTAAAATCGGCCAGGCACGGTGGCTCATGCCTGTAATCCCAGCTCTTTGGGGGAACGAGACAGACAGATCACCTGAGTTCAGGAGATAAAGACCAGTCTGACCAACATGGTGAAATCTTGTCTCTACTAAAAATACAAAAATTAGCTGGGCATGGTGGTACACTTCTGTATTCCCAGCTACTTGGGAAGCTGAGGCAGGAGCATCACTTGAAACAAGAGGCGGAGGTTGCAGTGAGCCAAGATCGAGTCACTGCACTCCATCCTGAGTGACAGAGTGAGACTCCGTCTCAATAAATAAATGAAGAAAGAAAGAAAGAAAGGAAGGAAGGAAGAAAGGAAGGAAGAAAAAGAAAGTCAAATCAAGGAAAAAGGGCAGAATACAAAGAGTTTGGGACTAAGCTATATAAGAGCTGGGTCTTTAAAAAAGGTGTACCTTTCATTTTCACTTAATTTTCATTTGATTCTTTTGTTGCATTGTTTATAGGGCGATGAAGGTTGTTCTTACACGTAATTACCATTTTAGTTTAATCTACAAAAAAGAATAAGAGAATGAGAAAGAAGATAAACATTTTCCTTTATTTACCTGGTCAGAAATTGGTTGTTATTGTGGAGCTCTCTCTCTCTCTCTCTCTCTCTCTCTCTCTCTCTCTCTCTCTTTCTCTCTCTCTGTGTGTGTGTGGTGTATCAGAGAGAAATATTCCTTTTGGGGTACTTATTTTATTTAAGTTGATTATGCTATTTTCAATTAATAGCAAGTTCTTTACATTTTTAAATTATATTTTAAGAGTGCACATATTTTTCAACAGTTCTAAATGGCACATTTCTATTTCTATGTATACATACATGTTTCTATTATGTATGTCTATTTCTATGTCTATGCACTTAGCTATGTCTATCTCTGCCCTGATCTCTCTTTAAGTCTCTCTTTATATGTACAAGTTCCTAGAGGCTCAAAGTTCTAAAATTCGAGAAATTTGAAAGAAAGTAGAAAAATTATTTTCTTCTGCAATTACAATAGAAAAAGAGGGATTGTGGATAGTAGTCGCTATCTGCAAAAATAATCTTGCTGAGCCTCAGCTTGGGAAGCTTGCTATAAATGCAGATTCCCAGGGCCTTCTTATACCCCTATTATGTCAGAATTTCTTACGTTGGGAGCAAGATGTCCAGGAATGGCCAATAGTGCTAGAAATCTTTGTGGGAAATGTTGTTTCATAGGGTTTTGGAGATGAAGTAACCCAGATGAATGTGAGGATAACAGATAGTAATGTTATTCATATAAAGATACCAACTATTAACTTACATTAACACATTTGAGTTTTATGTTGTTCTGTGACAGATAACAGGAGAGTGAAGGTAAAGCTGTATATATATGTATGGTGGTAGTTGAGGGAAAACCTACTTCGTGAAATCTAAAAGGAAGTCAGGGAGCAAATATTTGCTATCACGTTTTTGGTACCATCTGAGATAAATTGTCTGTTTCTCTGTTTCTGTCAATATTTTTAAGATCAATAGAATAGTAAAGATGGGTAGTTTATGTAGCTTTTCTCACTTAATGTAGCATCCTTTCACAATGGCTTTTTATCTCTCCCAATTCTCTCACTTTGTACAATAATCTATCATTTGGTCCTCCACATAGTCCTCACTGGAGAGGGCACCCTGAACACATGATCATTATTGATTTTCCTGGCAGTCTTGTTATAAAATAATAGTTTGAATTATTATTTCTTCTTTCAAATGGTTTAGAAATCATCATGAGTCAGTCTCCCAGAGCCTGATCATCTCTAGGTGAACTACTAACATTTAGTTGTTGGCTATGCAAAACTGAGGATTGCATATTAAATCTATGACAACCCTGCTGTATGATATAAACTCTGTCAATGACCTATGAGGTCTTTCCTGAAATGATTTATATTAATTTTTTAAAATAATCATTAAATAACAGATAATGAAAAACTAATGCATGCCTGAAGAAAGAATATATTAAGATAAATTCCAAATCCATGAGATACATAGCACTTTTTCTTTGATTTTACCTATATTCTAAATGCTTAATATTAACAGGCATTAAGAATCAAGAACTCTTTGACCAATGATAAGTCATACTCAATAAAATATACTGTTTGATTGGCTCTAGACCAAAAAATGCTTTTTAAAATTGTGCCCTTTTCATGTCTTTATAAATTTCCTAGAGTTTATTTCTGTTATTCTCAAAATGTTTCCTCAGGAGAATTTAGTAATATTTAGATCCACTTAAAACAATCACTAGTTAAGTACAAATTAGCTTCCAAAATCAATCTGAAAACATACATCTGCTAAAAGATGGTTTTCTCTTTTATGTTCCCCCTCCCATCTAAAAGTTATTAAGGAAGAGTCTGTTGCTATGGAAACACTCAATTTGACACCATCTGTATTCAGAATTCAATTGCTGCAAGCCTTCAGCCAATCTCCGGTTTTTAATTGGCAGACCTTCCCAGTATGCTCTACAAATCTTTTTTTATTTTTTTTATTTTTAGGAAGTCAGTCCATACAGCATATTGCAATGTAAAGTATCAAGAAAGTTCACAATGCAAGCCTCATTCCATTATCTTAAGATCAGACTTGTGAAGTTTCAAAGCATTACAGCCTTCTGATAATTACTTGGCATGGGGTTAATGCCTAAAATTTATTGCCAAGTTGTTTTTTTCTGCCTATTGGATTTCACATGTAAAGAAAATACTCATTGTAAGAGTGACTTTAGTATTAGGACGACCCCAAGAAAAGCCTCAGTGAGGAACTTATATCACAATACACAGTTTAGAATGGAAAACAAATATGGAAATCACATAATGCAATTTTGGAATAGTCAGACTTAAGTTCAGTATTAATTGGAATACTTGTTAGCTCCTTTATGTAACCTTTCTACATCTTATTTTTCTCATCTGCAAAAGATCTATCATGAGGATTTCAAAGTATGCCTTTTGGGGACTGCACATACTTTATATATACTATAATGACATTTGAAAATATGTTAATCCACATGGTCTTGAAGAATATTTCTCCAGAATATCAAGTATCTGTATACGAATGTTGCTAAAATTCATAGAAGAGAGGATTACACAAAAACTGGAATTCTCTGAATAATTCTTTCTAAATAAGGGAAGTATATGACTGGATATTAAAGAAGTGTAAATATGCTTCTGGCAAGAAAACACCAAAAATAATTTATGCACAGTTGTGGGTCCAATCACGACGTTTTGATGGGATAAAGAAGTAACTCACCACAATCCAGCACTGGTGTGGTTTCTTGGGAGGTTTTTGTCAACCTACTACATTACAGCTATCCTATGTGAACAGACAGAACCCCATAGCTAAAGATAATTAGAATGTTGCCCTCTGGAGTTCTACAATGCAGCAAGCTTGCTCTATCATACCACTGTCCTATCGAACAGCCAGCCTCTTTAATAATCCTTAAGAGGTAACCTGCCAACTATACTGCTTACTGCTCCTAGGTTACCACACACTTTCAAAAGCTCATGTCTTTGACTAAGTGTTAATTTTATGTAATGTATTTTTAATTTATTCACTTAATCTATCTCAGTGACAACTGTAATATTTTAATTCCATTAAAAAACGGACTACGTTATCTTCATGTGTATCCTAATGTGAATGCCTTTATAGTCTTCTTTTCCTTTCTTCCCAAATTCATAAAATGTATAAATTGATGAATAATCAGGACTTATGCCACGTAAGAATAAAGACAACTTTATCTGCCTTTGGTTCTCCCTTTAAATCTGTTCAAGTAGGTTGTCCTGTTCCATTCTTCGGTAAAAATATAGGTAAGTTTCATGTCTTTTCTGGTCATCATTAGGGAAATAAAAAGTCCCGTGTCATTTTGAGACATTAAAATTAGATTGTCCAGCTCAATAATATTAATGAATACTTCAATCTGAACTTGCATACATGATTTCTCCCTCAAGTAGAAGAGGATTCAAGTGGGTAGGTCTTTTACTACCTGGAGTAGCGGACATGGTGGGCTTCCTCTCTCTGTCTTGCTAGTCTTCTCTTCCTTTCACCAGCTGCTATTTCTCACCCTAACAAGGGTTAATTGGAGTGGAAGAAGGAGGAGAAGTAAGGGGTGGAGAAAATTCTTTTTTTTTTTTTTTTTTTTTTTTTTTGAGACGGAGTTTCGCTCTTGTTACCCAGGCTGGAGTGCAATGGCGCGATCTCGGCTCACCGCAACCTCCGCCTCCTGGGTTCAAGCAATTCTCCTGCCTCAGCCTCCCCAGTAGCTGGGACTACAGGCACGTGCCACCCATGCCTAGCTAATTTTTGTATTTTTAGTAGAGACGGGGTTTCACCATGTTGACCAGGATGGTCTCGATCTCTTGACCTCGTGATCCACCCACCTCGGCCTCCCAAAGTGCTGATACTTCACTTAGTACTGTCACTCTTAGAGTGACTTTGTGCTTTCTAAAGTTAAATATCACTTGTGGGGTTTTGCGGAGCTGAAATGTATTTCTTCCAGTTTTAGGCTCCAGCCTCTGATTCGCTTCTTCCATAATATATTCCACAATTACTTCAGTAGACAGTCAACACAAACTCATTTGAACCTACTTTGTGCCAAACACTGACGTAGGTTCTGAAAAATCAACGACAAAACAAAATACAGTCCCTGCCTTCATGCAGCCAACTTTTTCTCTTTTGAACTTTGATTTTTCTTTGGTTATACCTCTCACTTATGATTTATATCCATGCTATTGTTGGTACACATCTGTCTTTCCCTAGATCATCAACTCCTTTACAAAATGATGCACATTTTACTCATTTTTATATATCCCTCTTTTTCAACAGTCACTAAATTATTAAATGAAATAATGAACAATGAATAAATGGATGGATATACAGAGCAATAAATGGATAAATGAACAAAATCACTCATTGTTCATAAAATATTGTTTATATTACTCCTATGACATATACATTCTATCTAATATTATACTAATTTTACTTGTTCTCCCTAATAATAAACACTATAATAAAGGATGCTGTATCATGGCTTTCTTGAAATACCACATAATTCCTAGCCCAATACCTTGTACACTGTAGGTACATAATGTAAGATTTGATGAATGTGTGAATATATTTTTCAGTATTTTAAACTTATATTTTCTCTTCACATAATTTAAATATTAATGCAAATTATTAACTATTAAAATTAGGGCAAGATTTAAATATAATTCAGCCACACATGTGGGAAATGAATAAAATAATCTCGCTCTGGGTTGATTTCTTTGTGTAAATTAGATCCTTAATAAATATTTGCAGACTTACATATTTATGAAGAAAAAAGTGATCCATCTCATCTATTCTGTCTCTATTAGAACAGGGTCCATCTATGTTTAGTTTGCTGCCATATTCTTAAAGGTAAAAATGTATTTAGGAAGCATTCAATGACTGTTTTCTAGGTACTATTCTTAATCTAGCTACATTAAGGGATTGTGCCTGTCCTTAAGTTGCTGACAACGTATATGAGAGAGAAATTTGGAATATTCACTACTGTATATATTGAAGGATTTATTATATTTATAACTAAATAACACCAAATCACATATGGATATAATGTAATCATCTTTTGTTATTAGCATGATGCACTGATATACTGAAGAATCTATTTTTTCAATGAAATAAGGATCTGTCCAATTTAGCATACTAAAAAAGAATAAAAAATTTATTAATTTACATTTAAAATCAGCATTATTATATTATTTTAAGATTCCCTTTATTTGTATTCCTTAAGGATGCCAGTTCCGGTTTTAAAAAAATCCACTTTGTATTCAATACTTTTTTATCTGAACTAGACAACTGTATATATATGTCAGGTATTTTAGAGGATGAAATTTTTAATTGGAAATCTGGCTCCTATTCTCGTGGTGAAGACCATTACATAGTTTGCATTTCAAAAACTTATTTAAAGTTTACCTGTTTTGAATGGCCATATATCTTGTTGATGTATATATTTAGAATCAGGACACAAATATAATGTAATGATGCAATTAAATCAAAACAAAACATAAACAAAATATTATTAATATTATTAAATTAAGGAACTCCCAAGTGCCTGTCATAGATTTTGGTTCTTACTGATGCACAGTATTATGGACAGTCTGGTTGTTTTAAATCCTAAAGTATGTAAAATTCATTAACTACCTAATGAAGTATAAAGTCAATTAGTGTACTGTTTTAATGATCACAACACATTCTGTTAGTTGCCAGATGTTTATATTTATTCTACTTCTAGGGACAACAGATTACTTGGTCATATACTTTATATGTAACAGGTTACTTAGTCATATACTTTCTTTATATAATGCAAATTTTCATTCCCATTTTATCTTATGACATAACATTTTAATGAGTTCTCTGTACCCTCTCAATAGACAGTTTTATTTAAAAACCCTAATCCAAATTCCTGTTTTCCAGATTGGGGGAGGGAGCTGGGAAATTGAGCTTTTTCAGATTAAGAGCTTTCTATATACATTTCATTTCCATTTTTCTCAAATCAGCAGATTCTGCAAAAGTGAACTGAGAAAGATTTCAAATGACCTAATATGTTGTATTCTGCACGGATGAGGTATGTGAACTGGAATCAGACCAAGTTGCTTTTAAAATGCATTATGTTTATGAGAGATTGTTCTAAAAAGTCTCTCAATCCTGTAAGACTGAAAATTCACTTGCCATTGCAAAGTCTGGGTCTACTTGCTTTGGGTTTCTTTTGGCTTTTTGTTTGCTTTTCTAACAGGGCATTTTATTAATCTCTTCAGGGTAATTCTAGTAATGACTCATGGTCATGGAGATGAGGATGGCAGCCTGCAGCCTCCACTAGCTGCCAGCTCCCCTGTGAGACAGTCCATTCAATCAGTAAGTATTTATGCCATGCCTGTTATTTTCAGAACAAGATGTTAGAATTAAAATAATTTAAATATAAAGGAGTAACAATTTGATGCTTACTGTCTGTCAGGGAGATGAAACATATACTACATGGAGAGTGTCCTGAGAAAGACACAACAATGCTTGAAATTCCTAACCTCTGGCATTTGTAACTTACAGATGTGGCAACGTGAGAAAGAGACTCGCTCTCTCATCTCCATATTTCTATCTGAACTACCAGTTCTCCCACCTCTTCTACTGGAATGGTGTTTGTTTTCTAAAAACATACGTTAGCTTCTTATCTTTCTAAAATGGGCTAAACATTATTTTGCTTAAAGGCATAGAAACTTATCCCTCTGAGAAATGTTAAGTCCCATGAGTCAATAAATACCCAATATATTTGAACTTAATTGTAATAAACTATCACAAATTGATAAACAGTTTACATAAATATACCAGTAGTATACATAAAATTGATATATATGCATGTATTTTATAACTATCTACATGCATATGTAAGTATATATATATATATATATATATATATATACACATATGCACATATATATATTTAAACTTTCAATAACTGACTCCAAATGTATCCTCCTTTCAGCAGGGTTTGGGGACAGAACACCCATCTAACACCTATTTTTAGAATCAGAGGAGTTGGGTTAAATCCTGGTTCTGCTACCTGTGTGACCATGAGCAAAATCGTAGTATCTTTGATCATTGGTTCTTTCACTTATTTAATAAGGACAATATCTACCATAGGGGCTGTTGGGAAAATAAAATCCACTTATATATTTGTAAGAATTCCTCATCCAATTCACGTAAAGCACAGCACAAATCTAAAGTATTATTCTTTTATGAGATATTTTAAAATCTGCATGAAGTTAGATTTTATTTGTTCCATAAATAAGTGAAAATTTTGACAGCTTCCAATTGTCTGAAATGTTTCATACTCTGGAGTTCCCTGGAACATGTTTTTAGTTACCAAAATACCAAGCTACTGAAGGGAAACGTGGGAATTTTGATTGTCCTGCCAGACACTAAGAAAAAAATGAATCCCATTCTATTTATTGCTGTCTCTTAAAGTACATTTGGCGTGGTACCCAACATTGAGAGACACATAACCTGCTGTCCTAAAACTCTGAGAAATTAACAAATTTTTGTAATCGTAGAAACAGTTCCCCATTTTACATCCTAACAGGATTATGCCTTCTCCTTTTAGTGGTTCCTACAAGGGATTAGACTACACCAAATCCTTTATGAGGAATAGGTAAAGGGTCATTGTTTTAAAAGGCCAATGTGAGCCCATATATTCCTGAACTGATCATATTACCTTAATGTCTGCATAATTACACTTGACGTTCACATTTTCAGGTTGACTGGATTTTATCAATTCATGGCACATTTTTCTGTTTAATTACAGAGAAAGGTGTTTTCCCCTCATTCTTATTCTGTGCATTTTAAGACTTGATTTTATCTTTTCAAACACTCTGTTGTTTGAACAGACAATTTTCTGATAACAAGTGAATCAAGGACTACCTGCCTTTCCTTTCCTCAACCAGTTCTATGTGTTTCTGAGAGCCAGCTGTGGCCCAGGGCAACAGTTCCACGGGCCTTATATGAAAGACAAAATCTGACTCCAGTCTTGAGGTTTATTATTTCTATCATTGCCTTGTAGCTTTTGTAGTGGACCCTCAGTGGTTTCACTCCTATGACTCATGGTTAGACTTAGAGATGGTAATAAGCCAAACCATGCAGTAATTGGAAACACCGAAGACAGAAAATTCTGTATACATTTTGCTTTATCTTTATATTGAAAGAAAATATCAGAGCATTCCACTTATTCATTCAGAAAATCTTGATGGAAAACCTGTATTTTTCAAGGCCATTGACTGGAATTTAAGAGAAGCAACACAGTCAGTAAAGGCAAATTTCTCGAGTAAGTTCTAAAAATTCTGTGCATAGGCATTAGAACAGTTAGCAATATTCATGCACCCATTTTCTAGATGTGAAAAATTTTTACCTTTATAGCAGGGCACTATCATTGTCAACCCCCGAGAAGGCCTAGTGGAACTCTCAATAATGAGATAATTGATTGTTACGGGCTGAATGTTGGCACCTCTCCACCACCCAAATTTATATATTGAGGTGCTAAGCCACGACGGATGATATTTGGAGATGGGGCGTTTGAGAAATAATAAGGGTTAGATGAGGTCATAAGGATGAGGCCTCCATAATTGGATTACTGTCCTTTTAAGAAGAGTAAGAAGAGAGACTAGAGAGCCCCCTTGCCCCACTCTCTCTCCAACATAGGAAGATACAGCAAGAAGAAGATTCTCACCAGGAACCGAATCTGTCAACACCATGATCTTGTACTTCTCAACCTCCAGAACTGTGAAAAACAACTGCCTGTTGTTTAAGCCACTCAGTCTATGGCATTATTTTGTAGCAGCCCAAGCTTACTAAGACATTAATATTTGTATAGTCAGTAGCCATTTGAAAAGGAGGTTTCCATGTGTCATTCCATTGAATCCTAACACCAAACTGGTATGAAAGTCATCAGGAGCTCAGTTTTACAGATGAGAAAACAAACTGTCAGAGAGATTAAACAATTTGCCACGCATCCCACTGTCACTAAGGGGCAGAGCCAGTGCTTGAACCAAGTGTTCTTATTTTAGATTCAGTGCTTTTAGTACTATATACTAAAGAAACAAAGGCCAAAAGAATCTCTTGGATAAAGGTAGACTCTGTTAAACTAATAAACCAGTATCAGCAACCATTTGTTTCTTCACTTGTAGTTTTATATGAGAAAAAGCCTCCTATTTGTCTTAGCCACTGAAGTAATACACTTTATTACCTTCAACTAACAAGTCCTAATAGTTACCCCTCCTCAGTAAAGTCTTTTGGTGTAATCAGGTAGATAGTATAGCTTTCTTCTAATCCAGAAATCAAGAATGGGGATTAAGAAAATTAAAAAATGAAATTAGGAAGGACATTCTTATGTTTTTATCTAACATAAAAGTAATAATCATAATTGTTTTCATCATCATGGTTATAATTATCTCATAACCAACTATTAGCCTCCTAGGTCTTTTTGTTAGGGCTCCAAAACTCAAAAGCTTTCTTTACAATACCCATATTTTCTATGTGGAGCAAGGCAAAATGGACCTGAGATAATTATCGTCACGTCCAGAAGCCATAAAATTTTCGCGGGTTCTCTTTTCTTTCCAGAAACAAGAATACATGTTATCCCGCATGTGTTTCCTGTACATGCAGGATAAAGGACATGTACCAGTAGTCTGTCACTTTTAGGGCAAAGAGCATGATTGGCATTTGTGGGAGTGTCTAATGGGGATAGTCAAAACAACATGGGAACATGTTTCTGAAAATTCAGTACAAAACTCATGGGTTGCTTGTGCTGGGGTAAGCCAGCCACCACGTCATAAGAACACTCAAGTAGTCCCATGGAGGAACTCATTTAGGGAGAAACAAACTAGAGAGCACCAACTCAAAAACTATACAAGTAACTCACTATGAAAGTGAACCCTTCAGTCCCAATCAAGCTATCATATGACTACAGCCCAACTGACATCTGACTGCAACCTCATGAGTGATCTTGAGACAGAACCACTCAATCAAGTAATGCATGAATCCTGACCTACAGAACCTATGAGTGATAATAAATGATTATTGCTACTTCAGGGCACTAAGTTTTGGGTGATTGATTGTTTTACAGTAACAGGTAACTATTCAAACTCTTTCCTGACAAAAGTAAAACAAGCTCAGCTTTCCCCTTTTCATGTAGAAAGGTCACAATCTATTAAGCCTTCCTACTTACTTTTTAAATGTTTTACTTAAGTACAACAGAATAAAGACAGGTAGAAAGCAGTTTGTTCTGTTGCTTCAAATTATGTATAAGTAAATTTTGGTAAAGAAAGAAGTAGTAGGTACAAAATAATAACTCCTACAATTTTCTATAACTTGAGAGCCAAGAGCATTTTTTAGGAACAGTCCATGGCACATGTTTAAACCTTGGCTTAGTTTTATCTAAACTGCATGATGCCACCAGGGAGTTATATTCCTATTTATGCCCACAGGTATCAAAATATAACAGAAATTCAAGATTTTAGTTGCCATTCCCCAGTAGATCATAAGATAAAAATGCTAGCCTATAAGCATGTAGACTATCTCTGGGCCGTCTCTTTCTATTTATATTTGTCTTATTAGCTCACTTGGTCTAAGCATAAAATTCTTTAATATATTTATTCATAATCATCTTTATCACAAAAAAGGAAGAAAAAGTACTTTCTTGAATTGGTTTATTTATTTAATAGTTATGTTTATTGTGTTTAATTTTCAAAGTGCATGAGGTAAACATTTGTTAACTCAGATCTTTACCCTTAAAAAGAAACATAATGAAAACACAAGCAATTACTAGAAAACACTATTTATGTTCATAATTATGGTACATCACTTTAATAAATAATAATTTTCCTATTATAAACTTACTTGAAAGACTTATAATTAAATATAATCATAACAGGTAATTTGGATTTTAAATCCTATTCAAATATATTTCGATATAATCCTCTTATACAATAAAAAAATGAAATACATTAATGAAAAATGAAAAACATTCATTTCATGATAGGTAATTAGTACTAATTTAGTACAACTTATAGGAAGAAAATAACATATACTTATTTTTATATGTAATTTTTGTATACAAGTTATAATTACTCTGATAGAACTCTGAAATTCATTAAGATATTAAAGAACATTTCTATTATTTAATGTATATTTCCAGATACCTTAATAACTAAGCACTACTAAAAATAAAAGAACTGTGAGATTTATATATGAAGAAACATCTGACATTATGAACCTAATGATGATAGTTGATGATGGTTAATTTTATGTGTTAACTTGACTAGGGTGTGGTTCCCAGTTGTTTGGTCAAACACCAGTCTAGATGGTGTTGTGAAGGTATTTTTTAGATGTGATTAACATTTCAATCAGTGGACTTTGAGTAAAGCAGATTACTGTCCATAAGGCAGTTGGGTCTACTCCAATCAATTTTGAACTCCTTAAGAGAAAAGATTCAAGTCCCCAGAAGAGGAAGGAATTCTGCTTTCAGATTTGGACTCAAGATTGCAACATCAACTATTCCCTAGGTCTCTATCCTGCCAGAATGTCTTACAGATTTTTGACTTTTCAGCTCCTACAATCATATGAGTTAATACCTTAAAATTAACCTCTCTTTTTCTCTCTGTATTTGTGTATATATATATAAATATAAATATTATTATATTATTAGTATTATTACCAATCTCTCTCTCTCTCCATATATATATATATATATTTATATATATATTTATATATATATATTTATTTATATATCCTAATTATTAGATACAACAGAATAGATGCAGAGAGACAGAAAGTAGCATTCTAAGTTCTAATGATAATGGTGAAACTTATCATACAAGTGAAATATTGGACTGTGAATTTTCAGATGATAATAACCTAGATAAATATTCTCAAGCACAAGGACTGATTAATGTACAATATATTTCTAAGGACAGAAAGGAAACACGGTATTTTAATCCACTTAATTATTCAGCAGGAAGAACTTTACCACATAATATTTAGCCACAAGAATTTTAACAACCCTGTTTTGCTAAAGGATGTGGTACAGATATTATGTAATTTATGATGTTTGTGCACCAAAATTTATTTGATAGAAAAAGTTTGTTACCTGCCTGCCTGCCTTCCTTCCTTTCCTTTTTTTTTTTTCTTTTTTTTTTTTGAGACAGAGTTTCACTCTTGTTGCCCAGGCTGGAGTGCAATAGCGTGATCTCAGCTTAGCACAAACTTCACCTCCTGGGTTCAAGCAATTCTCCTGCCTCAGCCTCTTGAGTAGCTGGGATTACAGGCACCTGCTACCACGCCTGGCTAATTTTTTTTGTATTTGTAGTAGAAACGGGGTTTCACCATGTTGGCCAGGCTGGTTTCGAACTCCTGACCTGAGGTGATCCATCCACTCTGGCCACCCAAAGTGCTGGGATTATAGGAGTGAGCCACTGCGCCCAGCCTGTATTTCAATTCTGATTAAAATTTTTCATCAGATTGTTCTTCACTATCTTTATTCTTCCATAAGAATTTGCAGAGTAACTTAGACATATGAAAAATAAAAAGCTACAGAGTTCATTAGACCTACAAGGCAAATACTAATGGCTACTTTCCCTGGTATACTGACGGCTACATCAGAAACCTAATCTACCTAAACACAATCTTTAACCGTCAGCTAAACAATTTCTACACTTTGCTCATAGTATCACTATGAACCAGGATGAAACTCGTGTTACTTGAATGGTTGTACAGTAGCAGAAAAAGAAAACAACACAGTGTAGCACCTATAAATTCATTATTCAGGCTGGGCATGGTAGCTCAGGCCTGTAATCCCAGCACTTTGGAAGGCCGAGGAGGGTGGATAACCTATGGTCAGGAGTTTGAGACATTCCTGGCCAACATGGCAAAACTCTGTCTCTACTGAAAATACAAAAAAAATTTATCTGGGCACGGTGGTGGGAGCCTGTAATCCCAGCTACTTGGGAGTCTGAGGCAAGAGGATTGCTTTAATCCAGGAGGCGAAGGTTGCAGTGAGTGAAGATGGCACCACTGCACTCCAGCCTGGGTGACAGAGCGGGACTCTGTCTCAAAAAAAAAAAAAAAAAAAATCATTATTCGGTGTGTGTCCAAATGCATCTATGTTGTAAGTTGGCAGGGCTGGGGGCTGTGTGGGTGGGGCATGGGTAGTGCTACCTCTTCTCAAATTCCTTAAACGTAAAACAACCTCTAGGCTTTTTCCTCAGTTCACTTTTCTTTGGACCAGGTATCCTCTCTCTGTGTAAGCTCAGCCACTCCAGGCAACTTACAAATTGGTGTCCAGAAGTAACGTCACTCCCGAAATCTCTCTATTTTCAACAATTTCTTTAACATCTCAGTATGGTCATCTAGCTTCATGTTAAGCACATTACTTTATCTCCCATAATCAACTCCTTGTCCTGAGTTTGTCTCTGGTTATGACAGTTATGACATTAATCTTCCAAAGAATTCAATCTCCAATGCTTTGAGGCAGGCCTTCTCTTAGATCGTCAGTTTTCTACATGTAATCAATGTCAAAATCCTGTTAATTCTAGCTCTACCTCATGTCTTAATTTCACTTCTTACTTTTTACTCCATGGCCACTGCTCCAGCTTGGGCTCTCTTGCCATGTAACTGGTCTTACTGAATTCATTTACTCCCTTATTCTCCAAAGTGTGTGTGTGTGTGTGTGGGTGTGTGTGTGTGGGTGTGTGTGTGTGCATGCACGTGCACACACACCCACACACCCACACCCACACACACACAGACACACTCTCTCTCTCTCCTGTGCTGATATTCATCTTCCACACCAGTGTTAATAGGTCTAATTATGTATTCTCCTGTCATCACTTCCTGAAATACCCTTCCCTCTCCAGCTTCCTTCTGCTTTTCAAAGTCTTATTCACGATCAGGTCAAATTCAGCCTCCTCCTGGAAGCATTCCAGGAAGCCCTCATTTAAAATCAATCTCTCCTCTTGTTCTCTCTCAACATTTTGTAATACTGCTCTACTGAAGCGCTCTTCCCAGACTGCCTTGCCTGAATATACTTGTCCAAATACCCGCATTTGATTGTTAGCTCTTCAAAGACCAAGGCTGAATCTTACTTTTTTCCTGTATCACCTCTACCATCTCTGATATTAGACAGCACAGAGTAAGCATTCATATGTTTGCGGAACTGAACTGAACTCGTCAGTTGCCAGCAGCACCCTAGTGGATGTAAATTTTGAGAGCTGCTTGTAGCTATAACAGGTTGACAGCAGGTGCTAGATGTCAAAAAAAGGAAATTTATATGGTTGACTCCACTTCTTCTAAAATAAGCAACTCTCTAATACACAACACCTGAGAGGAAGATATTGGCTGGCATTTCATTAGCAATAGAGATTTCATAAAAATGTGGAGAACAACAGAGCCTTTTTATTTTACCATGAAGGATTTCATACATTTGGTTGCAGCAATGAATGATGGATTGACAAAGCTGCTATAAAACTGTCAGCTAATTCCAAAATCATGTGAGAGAATTTTTTATTCTCATACAGAAGAACATTCTCCCTTCTATGGCCCTGTATACCAGTTCTTTATGCAATATAATGTGAATTCATTTTCTTAAAATTTATAAGCTATCCCTAAATTTCTCTAAGAATTCTGGACTGGGTTGAAAAATCCTTAGCTGAAAAAATAATTCCAGAATAAACAGCTTCCTCTTAAAACTTGGCATTCTGTTTCAAAAGTCCTTCCCTTGGTTTTGCTAATAAAAGGTCACATTATACACCTTCATATTCTCCCATCTCTAGTTCCCTCTGTACCACATCCATCTTATCATGAAAATACGTACCACTTAATGAGCATTTAATATGTGCCCCATATTTACTTTAGAAACACCAGCAATTTTACTTTCTTTATCACCCTACTAGCATAGGTACTATTATTAGCCCCACATGACAGATGAGGGAACCACAGCTTAGGAAAGAGAATTAACGTGGCCAAGTTCACACAGCTAATAGATCATTGGGGTCCACTAGTCTATACATCTACAACGCATGTAAAAGACAATCCTTGGCCGGGCGCGGTGGCTCACGCCTGTAATCCCAGCACTTTGGGAGGCCGAGGCGGGTGGATCACGAGGTCAAGAGATCGGGACCATCCTGGTCAACATGGTGTGAAACCCCGTCTCTACTAAAAATACAAAAAAAATTAGCTGGGCTTGGTGGCACGTGCCTGTAGTCCCAGCTACTCGGGAGGCTGAGGCAGGAGAATTGCTTGAACCCGGGCGGCGGAGGTTGCAGTGAGCTGAGGTCGCGCCACTGCACTCCAGCCTGGCGCC
>PVKV010026214.1:0-28386 GCA_004027835.1 Alouatta palliata | reverse complement strand
TCATGGAATATCCACCGTCATCCATGTGTCCTCCCCGTGAGGGAGGTCCCCTGGTTCCTCCACTTCCTCCTCTTCCACCTCTAAGACCTCTTGGAGGGCCTCTACTTCTTGGAGGTGGAGGTGGCCCACGTCTACCACTTTCAAATGATGGTTTGGTGGCTTGTTCCACTTTGATGGCTTTTCCATCTAATGACTTTCCATTCATGTCTCTGGCTGCATCCTTAGCATCTGCTGGGCTTTCAAAGGTGACAAAAGCAAATCCTCTTGATTTGTTGGTTTCACGGTCTTTCATTAAGAGTACTTCCACTATTCGTCCGTATTTGCCAAATACTGCTTCAAGAGCTTTCTCATTTGTTTCCGTATTAAGCCCACCAATGAAGAGCTTTCCTGGACGATCTGCTTCAACCATTTTTTTTTTTTTTTTTTTTTTTTGCCGGTGAGTCGGAGGGGTGACAATGGGTTCAAGCTCCAACGAGCTCGCCGAGAGGGGCTTCGTAGCAGCTTAGCACCAAAAGCGGCTGCCGGGTCCGAGAACTAAAACGCGAAGCCACTAGCACTACTGCGCAACGAGGACGAACAAAGGAGACAGCTAACTTTATACTGCCCGGGAACGAGGCTGAAGGACGACATTATCCCTTTCTTAAAAGCTCTTTCTGGTCTCACATACTGAGGATTCTTTATCTTGAAAAGTTTCTTTTATTTTGGATTAAGTACCTTCTATACTCCAAGGTCACTCAGATGCCTTGATGCTGGTTCCCTGCCCACTTTGAAACACCCTGACAACTCTTTCACGGATCTCTTTGGTCTTAACTCCATATACCACAGGGTTAAGAGCAGGTGGGAAAAGCAGATAAACATTTGCCAAAAGAATGTGAATATGGAGTGGAATATGATGGCCAAAGCGGTGTGTAAAAAAGGAGAAGAGGGCTGGTGTATAAGAGATGAGGATGACACAGACATGGGAACCACAGGTCCCTAGGGCCTTGGACCGAGCTTCATGAGATGAGAGGCGACAAACAGCTTGTGCAATGAGGGCATAGGAAAGACCAATGCAGAACAAGTCCACCCCAATGACCAACAGTGCAGCTGTCAGCCCATATACACAGTTAGGCCTGGTGTCTCCACAGGCCAGCTTCACCACAGCCATGTGCTCACAGTATGTGTGTGGGATCACATGGCTTTGGCAGAAGTTCAAACGCCCAATGAGAAAAGGACATGGGAGCATGAGCAGAGACCCTCGCGCCACAGCTACCATCCCTATGCGGGCAATGATGGTGTCATTGAGGATTGTGGCATAGCGGAGTGGGTGGCAGATAGCCACATAACGATCAAAGGCTATGGCCAGCAGCACAGTGGACTCCATCATGCAGAAGGCATGAATGAAGAACATCTGTGCCAGGCAGGCAGAGGCAGATATATGTCCGGCTCCACACCAGAGGATGGCCAGTAGCTTGGGAAGGGTGGAGACAGAAGCAGCCAAGTCGATGGTTGAGAGCATGCACAGAAAAAGGTACACAGGCTTGTGCAAGACTGGTTCAGTGGCAACAACAACTAGGATAGTTATGTTGCCCACAACTGTGGCTGTGCCTAAGCAGCACACAGGGAGTGAGAGCCACAGGTGAAATTGTTCCAGACCTGGGATGCCCAGGAGGAACAAGACAGGAGGGTCGACGTCAGTGTGATTAGGAGATTCCATGTTGTGCCCAAAAGTGCGGGACATTCTCTATGGTCAGAAACCTCCACATAGTATCACATTACCTGGAGGAACAAGATAGAAGAGAGATAGGAATGAGACTGCAGTAACACCTACTAGCTATATCATGTTTAGAAAGCTTCATCATCCATAAAATAGCAATACTAATCATATCTATTCCTCATAGATAAGAGAATTATATGGGTTAATATTTCTAAAGATTTCCAAACACCTTTGAATATACCTGATATATAATGCTTATTAAATACAATGATTGTGAGAAAGGGCTCAAATAAGCCTTTAGACAAACTAGAATTTTCTTCTAGCCAAGGCTATAGGAATATACCTGAATACATACACTCTCTCTCTCTCTCTCTCTCTCTCTCTCTCTCTCTCTCTCTCTCTCTCTCTTTTAGAGTATAAGAAAAGATTAGGTGTGACTATCCGTTTAGTGACACAAACAACAAACACAGTTCACAGGGTAATCTTGGACTTTTTTTTCTTGTCCTTTAAGTTGGAATAGGTTCTAATTTGGAACACTGTGCTTAGTAATTATTTTTGAACTTAATATTACTCGAGTTGTTTCCAGTCTTTTTACTAAGCTATAAATATATTTTTACATATATCTGCTCAATCTTCATCTGAAATTTCATAAGATACCTCAGTTATCCTTTCCCCAAAATGTTGAAGGTAACTCTTTTGGACTTCATTCTATTTCTGAAACTGAAAATTCCAAGCTTTTTCAGCCCACTTCTTGGTCAATCCTTTATTCACATTCCATCTGCAGTACCTGGTGATTTCTAAGAAAGGACATAGTCAAATCCGTCTCAATGCTAACATTCCACAATAGCAAGAAGTGATTTTACAAGAGTATTTTGACTTTACCTGGCAGTGATGACTAATGCCTTTTTATGGAAAAAAATGTATGCTATTCTCTAACTTGCCTGATCTTTCCAGTACCCCAGCTCCTAAGGAGAAGCAATCCACAGCAAGTGGTACTTAAACTACAAGGAATTATGCAGAGTGTGTGGGTTCATGGTGATGGGAATAAACAGAGGAGCAATCATTGGGATAAAAGTTGAGAAATCATTTTAGCTAAAAGTTTTCAAGATGGATATGAGAACTTCACTGCCTAGAAGTTTATATCCATGTGTCCAACCACAAATATTTAATGTTTGTCTCATATATAACTAGCCTTATTTTTAAAGCTGGAGATACTTTGATGATCAATACAAAAAAGCCAGGAAATGTGGGGAGTTAGAATATAGTTATCAAAGGAGAATCAACTATTTGCCATATCTTTCTTTCTCTGGTGTGTACATGTTAGGTGGGAGGAGAGTTAAACTCTTCTGTTTCTTAACAGACCAGCTACTCTGCATAGATAGTCACTGAGGACATAAATTTAAAGAGGCCTCTCCATTTTTTAACCACACAGATGTTCCTGTTTTGGAATGTAAATGGATTTAAAAGACTAAACCACAGCAGAAAGCCCAAGTATGTTTGTGAACAAGATCAACTATTGTTTTTTGTTTTCAGAGACTTAGGAACTAACTGAAGAAGAGGAGCTTGGTGACAGTATTAAGCTGATCAGAGCTCAGAGTCAACGAATGATACAAGTTCCAGGAAAGAGAAGGATAAACTCCTCAAAACAGGGTTGTGTATGATGGGTCTTGCATATACTGCTCTGTGAACTTACTCCTAGGAAGGCAGAGGCAGCAAAGATATAAGGTTCCAATCAATTTCAGCTAGAGGCTTATCTTTCCCAAAGAGAAACACATTAAGGGGAAACTCAGGATGTGATCAAATGTGTGACCATTACTGATACGGTTTGCACTTTCCAGATCTCCACCTGATATTCAGATAAAAATGTATGCCAGATCACATGATTGCCTTCATGTATTCTTTGAAGAGGCAGGCTATTTCAGAGGTATAAAATCTTGGGGATTTTAAAGCAGCAAAGCATAGTGGTTAAAACAAATGTAGGCACTGGAACTCACAAAACTGAGAATGAATCTTTGTGTTTACCTCCTATTGGCAGTGTTGCTTTGAATGAGTCAATTTTCCTCTAGAACCTTACAGTATTCTAATAAGCAAAACAGAAGTAACATTTTGCAAGCTGGTGAGAATTTAAATAAAGGTGCCTACAACAATGTGTGGTCAACAGAAGGTGCTTAACAAGTGTCATTTATTATCATCACTTTCATTTTAATAGGAAAAAATCTCATATCCAATGCCAAATCCTCACTACAGTTTTCTTAACCAGCTAGAATCTTGTCTTAACGTGCATATTTATTTGAGTAACTAGTTTACATTCAATCTCACTTGCTCCATTATAGGAAAACCTTGTTGATAAACTATAAACACATGTTCTTCATAATTTTTTTCTGTATGCCTTCTAGGACTATATAACAATCATTTGGAAAACAGCTTTCCTGATTGCTTTCAGCCAAATTGAATGCATTCAGCTATGGTTTTTATAATATAAATTCGATTTACCAGTGAATGTGGTCTCTGTTCAACTAATGGTTCAACACAGATCATGGACCTGAACTCAGAATACAGAAGTAGAGGAGCCCCGCTCACTGTATCACCCCAATTCTTTGATTTATGCCAGTTCTCCTGGAGTTTTCCGTCTTCTTACAAATTCACTTACTCATAGCCAAATTTGTTGATTTTTTGAGGTTCCTTTTGCATTTTAGGTCTCTGACTCTATGCATTATGACTTTTTTCCCTTGAAGAAATTGGACCGAGCACAGATGACCACATATTACTTGATTAGATTCACTCCTCATTTAATTGATGAAAGTGAACATTACTGGCAGTTCCTCTTGGCTCCTCTAGTCTTTTCTTTTTTAGGAACCCGCAACCTTTGCACATACCATCCTTCACACAGCCACGTGCTCTTATCCGTTCTCTCACTCCAACACTATTCCATCCAACTTGCAGATCTGTGGCCTCACATCTTTCCTTATATGAAATATTCTGTGATATTGATAAACTTTTGTGACCATTCTCACTCATACCTCAGTTTGAACTTGTCCTCTGACCTAATCACAAACCTGATGCTTATTGTGACATTAAAGCCAATATCTTCAGTAAGATAAAAACTCTAACATCATAACTAGGGGAAGGCCTGAGTTTGGAGAAGGTTTTCCATGCCCTGAAACTGTACCAGAAACCAAAGGCTGTAAACCTGTCTGCACAAGAGCACAGCTACACTTGGGCTGTCTCTGCCTAATGTCAGAATACTAGAGGGGAGAAAGCTCAAGGAAATCTAAGGTTCTGCTGATTCCCTCTGCCTAGTTTCATGGTGTTCATCTTTACAGTGTCTGTCCATCTCACTAGGTGCACAAATTCCCCCCTCCATGCTCCACGAGAAATTATTTCTTGTTAGTAATTTCAGTAATATTATAGTAAATGCCGTAAATTTTCTTCACAATGCCTCACACGTCTTCCATCTGGTTAACATATCACTCGCTTCTTCCTTTCCAGGCAGTTCCCCACTGTGTTCCCTTTTCCAACTACTCAGCCTAATGCCAAACTATAATTCCTGTTTCAGGATGCCTGCTAACTAAAATTCCAAATCAGACTCTACAGAGGTGTTACTCAGGAAAATTTCCATTCCTGGTCTTCAAATCTTATTCTCCATACTTTCAAGCAAACTTTCCATAACCAGTTTGCACAGAAAAACTTCTCTTGAGGGCTAAGAAATGCCTTTTTCAGAGTCTTTTCCTAGCCAAACTCACATGATTCCAGGAAAGCAGAAAAGAGAAGGCACTACAGTGTAGAAGCATTCTCAGAAGACTGCAAGAACATTACAAGTCTCTGCTCACCCTCAACTATCTGAATTATATTTCACAGCCCCCAGGGAGTGTGGTGGCTTGCACTGAGTTTAAGGCTAAAGCCACCTAGGGAGCCTCTATGTTCCCTAGGAAACTGGGCATTCATGGTCTGCTCCTCTGCATGCAGTCCAGATCAGAATGTGAAGATGAAGTTGGAGGCTTTTGCTAAAGATTCAGGGAAGGTGTGTTTGTAGTCTGTTCCCTAGGAACTATTTTCCTGTTGTTTTGGTTTGGTTTTAACTCCCCACATACCAGTACTGGCGTTAATTCCATAAGGGTGCCTAACATTTTAGAGTCACTGAGGATAGAAATACTGTGGTTACTTGTAGGCAACTCCACCAACCAAAGGATTCCAGGACATGATTTCTTTTTCTTCCACTCTTTTCTAGGATTATCTCTCGGCCATTCTGCTATGTTTACTTTTTCTTAAGACTTTAATATTATAGAGAATTTACTGCACATGTTCCCAGACTTGCTGACTAGCTTTGTGAAATGCTCTGCTGATTTTTTCATATTACCTGTGAAGGATGCAGCAAGATGGTAATGAAACTCAGTAGGATATTGTACCCATATGTGATATCTAAGAGATGTGACTTCTTAAAGGCTTTTTTTTTTTACCATGTAAAGTAATTATCTTATGAACTAAGCACACCAGAGAAGACATGCATGAAGCATTACCAAACCTACATCTCCTGGTGGCCTTTGCTGAAAACCTGTCCATTGTACTTATTTCAGTAAACTGTATTCTGTATTGTTAGAGACTTTCTTTGTATTAAACCTACAACCTAATTTTTCTATGGACTAACTTACTCTTGGTACCAGTACTCTAATATTCAAATAATTTATTTGGTACAGTCTTACCACTATTGTAATTTACTCCACCATGCATCCCAGACCTTTTTCAAGTTACAAATGAATGTCTTAAACCTCTCAGAAAAGTAGCTCCTGCCGTTATCTGGATCCTACATTATGCAGGGAGAGTTTGGAGAATTGTCAACTTAGAACTGTAGTCTTTTTTTCCCACAGTTGGACTCCTAATCATTTTTACTTAAGTTGGTCTCCTTATCATCTTTCCAAAACTCCCCTGATTATTTTCTCCTCCAGCCACACCATATCTTTTTTTTTTTTTATATGTATACTTTTTATTGCATTTTAGGTTTGGGGGTACATGTGAAGAACATGCAAGATTGTTACATAGGTACACACATGGCAGTGTGATTTGCTGCCTTCCTCCCCATCATCTGTATCTGTTATTTCTCCCCATGCTATCCCTCCCCAATGCCCCACCCCCTGCTGTCCCTCCCCTTTTCCCCCCCAACAGACCCCAGTGTGAGATGCTCCCCTCCCTGTGTCCATGTGTTCTCATTGTTCAACACCCGTCTATGAGTGAGAATATGCGGTGTTTGGTTTTCTGTTCCTGTGTCAGTTTGCTGAGAATGATGGTTTCCAGGTTCATCCATGTCCCTACAAAGGATGTAGACTCATCGTTTTTGATGGCTGCATAATATTCCATGGTGTATATGTGCCACATTTTTGCTGTCCAGTCTATCATCGATGGGCATTTGGGTTGGTTCCAGGTCTTTGCTATTGTAAACTGTGCTGCAATGAACATTCGTGTGCATGCAGCCACACCATATCTAAAGGGATCTGTCCTTACCATGAACAGTGCCCACACCTAGACTGGATCTGAATTCTGGTGATCATACTTTGATCTTAGCTTCTGAGAGACTCTCGAAGCCAGTAGTTTGACAATGTTCTTGTACTTTAAAATTATTTACTGCTCCTGTTAAACACAGATTGCTAGTTCACATCACCAGAGTTTCTAATTCAGTGAGTTTGGAGCAAGACCTCGACATTTCCTTTACTAACAAGTTTCCAATTAAAGGGAATGCTGTTGGTCAAGGGATCGTATTTTAAAGAAATGAGGAGGAAAATAAAATCAGAGACAGAATTAAAATAGAATAAGTAATGGTTATCATTAGGATTAGGTCACTAAGAAAAATCACAGTAAGCATAACTAAGTAAACCCTCCCAGCTTAGCCCGACTAACAGCAGCTGCAAACTTATCTCACAGCCCACGTTCCAGGTTAGTAACAAGACCTGTATTTAGAGAAAGTAGAAGTAAAGCAGACCTAGTACAATCCCCTCTCTCTGCTTAGATAAGAGCACCAGAGCATATCTTTAGGTCTGCAGCCTGCACATACTTCAATTCCTGTTTTTTTGGTCTCCTTGGGTGTCTTCCTCAACGTTATAACCTCCTACCTCAGTTGCAAGGTTATAAAGTCCAGTAACCACTAAGCACAAGACTGCAAAACTTGATTAACTGTCTTTGTCTGAAACTTGTTTCCTGCCTTGTTTTCCTGCCTTGAGTTGTATAAAAGCAATATGTTTTTTTGTTCAGGCCTGGCGGCCATTATGGGCAGTGAGGCCACCGTCAGCTGGAGCTCCAATAAAGAGATTCTCTTGTGTCTCTCAGGCTCTCTGTTCTTGGCTTGAATTTCCACAACAGAACCACTATACTAAAAAAACAAATCTTTTTTATTGTATTTTAGGTTTTGGGGTACATGTGAAGAACATGCAAGATTGTTGCATAGGTACACACATGGCAGTGTGATTTGCTGCCTTCCTCCCCATCATCTGTATCTGGCATTTCTCCCCATGCTATCTCTCCTCAACTCCCCACCCCCTGCTGTCCCTCACCTATTTCCCCCCGACAGACCCCAGTGTGTGATGCTCCTCTCCCTGTGTCCATGTGTTCATTGTTCAACACCCACCTATGAGTGAGAACAGGCAGTGTTTGATTTTCTGTTCTTGTGACAGTTTGCTGAGAATGATGGTTTCCAGGTTCATCCATGTCCCTACAAAGGACATGAACTTATCATTTTTGATGGCTGCATAATATTCCATGGTATATATGTGCCACATTTTCCCTGTCCAATCTATCATCGATGGGCATTTGGGTTGGTTCCAGGTCTTTGCTATTGTAAACAGTGCTGCAATGAACATTTGTGTTCATGTGCCCTTATAGTAGAACAATTTATAATCCTTAGGATATATACCCAGTAGTGGGATTGCTGGGTCAAATGGAATTTCTATTTCTAGGTCCTTGAGGTATAAAAACAAATTTTTTTAAAAGTTTTTTGATTGGGTTTTTCTCCCCAAACTGCTATATGGTCTGCATTCTTCGAGAATTCTACTAAACAATGTGGCTACCACAAATACACTTAATAAGTCCTCTTAAAATCTAGAACAGAACAGGCTTGCAGCAACTTTCCTTTCATAGAATCTTGCCCTGAAAATTTTTATCTTTCTAGAGCTAAAGATGTCTCCTAGAAGCTTTCAACCCACCCCAATCCAATTAATTTAGAAAGACATGAAAATAAAAAGGAAGAAAAAAATCTTTGAGAATTTCTTTGTTCATCACACAAAACAAGTCTACCTCTCAACAACTTCTGGGAGAATTTGTGGTTGATGCATTCTATGGAGAATATAATAGCCCTGTAGGTTGTCAACTTGCATAACTGTATTTCCTGGAATTCACTTTCTATTATCTTTTCAGATAAGTGAGCTACTAGAAATAATCTCTTATGAGACTTAAGATGGAAGAGAAATAATAGCCATTGTATTGCACACACACCACTCTCAGTTATTTAAACATGAATACAGGTGTTGCTGCAAAGTTATTGCAGAGATGCACTAGAATACCCTAATCAGTTGCCTTTAATTAGGCAAATTATCTGGGGTAGGCCTGATGTAATCAGTTAGAAGGCCTTAAAAGGGGGCTTACACCTTCCTTGGAAAAAAGAAAAAGACTCATGCCTCTAGAAACCAGCTTCATCCCATGTCTGGGTAGATTCCAGCATGCTTGCAGTCTTTACTTTCTGACTGCCCACTCCGTGAACTTTGGACTTGCTTAGACAGTCTATACAATTATGTAAGCCGATCCTTTTAATGTGTATATGCATGTATATATCTCCCCTAATGGTTTTGTGTTTGTGATTTAAGCTTGACTAATAAAGAAACCAATGTGTGTTCTCAATTTATTTTACTATGTCGTCATTGCATTCTGCAAGAAATTTGGGGTGTTTGCAATAAGCACTAGAAAGACCCAAATCAGACACCTGCAAAAATGAAAGTATAATATGACGTTACTACAAAAGCCAAATGAAAATAGGCATGTAATCTTACACTAGCTATATTACTTTTTAAGAAAATAAGAGACACAAGTAGATGAGATATTGGTGAACTAAAAAGTTAGAAATGTATAATAAATTGTAAAGAGTCAGAAGGATTTTCAAATGCTTCTAAAGCAAGAATAAAAAGGAGTACCCAATCCCCCTGCTCCTTCCATATTGAGTATTGTACTAAAGGCCACAGCCATGCAATAAGAAGAAAGGATAATTAAAAAAATAGGAAGCATGAATGATATTACAATTTGCACAGAAAGTATAAGAGAATTCACAGAGAATTTGTTAGTCCATAAAGATTTCAACAAGATTGATAAAGATCAAAATAAAGAGATAAGCAAAAATTATGAAAAAGTATAGAATATTTCAATAATATAAAATGCATAATTAAAGAGAATACCACATCATAAACCTGGATAAAAGACTCAATACCACGAAGATATCTAATCTTTTCAAATGAATCTATACATTAGATAGAACTCTAATTAAAATAGCAAGAGGAAATCTTTAGAACTCAACAAATAATAAAATTAATATGAAAAAATAAAACTGTAAAAATAACCAAATCTGTAAGCACAAGATGGGAAGACTTGTCCTATTATACCTTACAAATTATTTTAAAATGTAGACGTTTGTGTCAAACTTTTACTAGGATAACACTGGGATAAAAAGAATGAAAAGCCCAGAAACAGATTTCTAATTTTTTAACATATATGACATTACTAATCAGAGAAGATAGAATGTACCAATCAGTATTTGAAGTTAGATATTAATGTACTTAAATACGTTATGAAATATGACCATTTAATGAGCCATAAAAACATAAATTCCAGATGAATTGAAAATAAATTCTTAAGTTTATATTTATGTTATATAAAAATCTTTATTTTGCTGGAATAGAGTATTGAACACAAGAAAAATTAAGACAAAATGTGCAAATCACAAATGAGGCAATTGATACAGTTCTCTTTTTTAAAATTTATGTTAGTATAACATGAAACGATAGCATTTGAGGTAAAAAGGTTAGAAGAAAATGAATTAAATATATATGTGATGGTATTTATAATACAATCATGAAATAAAAATAACCTCAAATCAATTTCTAAGAAGAGTAACATTCCATGAGGAAATTAGGCAAAAATACATGAAAAGAAATTTCATTTAATTAGCTAATAAGGCTAGCAGAAAAACACAAGTGCACACAATAGTGAGATGCCATTTCACACGTATCAGATTACCAAAAATGAGCCATATGAATTGCTATCAAGAATGTGGGTGGGGAATTTCCTATAGTGTATGGGTGTGTAAAATGACAGTAATATTTTGAAAAGAAACATAAAAACATGTAGTAAAGGTGGGAGTATATATAACCTCAAGTAAAGAAACTTTATTTGTATACATCGTGTTGTAAGATATTTCATCACTGTGATACTATAGAGTTGACAAAGATTTTCTGCTTTAACAAACTTTAGAGCAAATGGAAAGAAGTCCCATGACATCATTATGATATCATTACATGAAAACTGAAAAGGACAAAATTACCTCTTTTCCTCTGAGAACTGCTTTCGGGGTCATGCTGCCCTTTGAGTAAGAGGCCCAATGGGATACTCTAATGAACCACTTCTTTCATTGTTCCTCTCCCCTTGATCTCTGGAGAGTCATGGCTATGCCCAGATTACTTGGAAAATAAAATTACAGACTTCAAAAATCTCCCTTATGAACTATGAGATAGGGTTGGCCCACTGTAACAAGAAGGCTTGCATGCTGGATCTCAGGAAAGAAACACAAAAGGGAGAGCCACGGTAGACAAGGAGCTCCTTCTCAGGGGCTTTTTCTTCCTAGCTCAGCAAAGATAGCGTTCCATGTAACATGAGATGGGCAGATTTAAGTTGTGACTTCCAAATGGCAATGCTCTGGTAATCAGAAGAAAAGAATATGGTCGAAAGAATATAGTGTTCTAGGTAAGTTCTGATTTAAATAATTAAATAAATTAGTCCCCCCTCTCCTTTTTAAAATCAGATTGTTTTCCCTAAGCTCCTTCTATCTGGAGCTTTAACTAATTCTATCTACCTGGCATTTATTTCCTACAGCAATCCTCTTTCCCAGACACCTGAAAGTACTGCCTCCCTTCTGAAAGCTGAACAAGTTTACCGAAGATTTAAGGGGTGAATGAGTGTTAAGATTCAAGAATCTAGGACTTTAAAATGATGCAAACACATTATCAAGCATGACAATGTGGAGTTGGTTTACAAACTCTGGCTTACGGTGCGTATTTAATAAATACTAGTTAATGAGAAGAATCATTTAAAGAAAAGAAATTTAATGCTTAAGTGTTAGGCAGTAGAACACAGATATGGGCAAAGCCATGATATTGGCAAGAAGAGGAAGGTGAGGATAATATCGAGCTGAATATGAGTTTGTCAAGAAAAGAGGAATGTCATGTGAAAACAATTCTAGGCAAAAGAAGCTGTCAATCACAAGTTCACCTCTGACCTTGTTTCCAGGACTCCATGTATTTGACAGCAGGGTCACACTGAATTCCTCACCATTCCTTAAGTATACCTACATTTTCTGATACTGTCTTTTCCTCACTTACTGTTTTCTCTACAGAATTCTTTCTCCCTACCTCTCTATCTGACTAAGTCCTGTCGTTTTTTCAGGCTGTGATAAATCGTACTTTCTTAAAATCTTCTTTGTCCCCTCTACAAGGAAGAGTCCCTTCAAACTCCACGAATTACTTTACATCTCAGTTATAACATTTATTGAGTTGAGTTGTGACTGTCTGTTCATATTAAGTTAACCTACTGGACAAAGAATAATGAAGGAAGATGAGAAGCAAAGGGCTAGAAAGAACAAAGAAGAAGAGAAGAACTGCGCTTTGAGCACCCTTGAATCTACAGTTTCTGACTCAGCTCTTGCGCTGGTCATTCAAAACATGGTTACGCGGGGAAAGGCCTCCACAAGCTCTGAAAAGAGTTTGTTTTAGGGTCCAGTTCCATACATTCAGATTCAGTCCTTCATATCAGTAAGTTTTAAACTCTTCAGGTGTTTCAAAGATGCTGTCAGGACTTTGAATTACTTTTTATTCCATCAAGTATAAAAGCATTTGTTTTTAAAAAGACTATTTTAAAAGCTAAAATGTTGTTTAATGTGACTAAAATAGAAGTTTAAGATGAAATAGTATCTTCATAGGCCCACATAAAAATAGAATAAGTCTGGGGAAGATTTGTGGGAAGACAGAATAGCAAGGACAGGTGCCTTGAGGCAGGGACAAACTTATGCATAAAGAGGAGAAAAATGACCAAGAGTAAAGTGAGCAAGTGGGAGAGTATAGAAGATGAAGCTGAAGAAGTGAGCTGAATCCAGGATGTTCCTTGTACCTCATGAGGATCATGAGTATTTATGATCAGAGTATGTCACAGTGCCTTGTACATCGTGGCACAGATTTTTTATTTTGTTCTTTATATAACAGGAAGTCATTAAGATGATATGATGATAAGCTGTTGTGATATCATGCTACTTACATTTTTTAAGACTTTAAAAATAACATGGCTGCTTTATGAACAATAAGCAGTATGTGGGCAAGAGAGAAGCAGAACAATCAGTAAAGAGTTCTATCAGTTGTCCAAGTAAAAACTAAGGATGTTCTGGCTAGAATGACTTTGGTGAAAAGGAGAGTAGTGGGAAGTCTCACTAGAAGTGGAATGCTGATGAGGCAGAAGAGAAGAGTATAATAGCAAGAATAAGTGTTTGTATGAGGAAAATTTAGAAGCAGGTGAGTAAGCTTTAAATAAGAGTGTGGCAGATCATCCATTATAACAGGAAGCCATAGTATCAATGCAGTGGGCGGTATTTTTGGTGTTGAGGAAATGAGGAAATATTTTGGTTTCTTCTCCTTTATTATGAAATATACAGAAATAGCATTTTATTTTAGATAAGAGGTGTAAGTGTTGTGAGGTTAAGAAGAAAGACCGTAAAATGTCTCACAGATATGTTAGTAGAAAGATACTAGGATTGCCTGGGTGTGCTGACAATTCCCCTGAGGATTATGGTTAACCTAGAATCGGTGATCACGAATGCGTTTGTTGAAGTCACATTTAGCTGTTCAGACATAGATGCAAAGCAGATAGAGCTGGGATTGCATCTTTACTATATTAGTACAACTAAGGGAGAGGAGAAATAGGAGTGGAGTGTAAACGTATGCCAGTGATTATAGTGACGGAAATGTAGTTTCTAACTAACTGGTGAGGAGGTAAGATGGTAATAGGAAAAGGAGGAAGTATTGATGGATTAGAAAGACTTTTGATGTCAAGGAATTGCTGAAGTACGTTACCGACAAAAATGAACTAGAAAAACATGAGCTAAGTGTAAAAGCTAAATTTAAGATCCTTAAAAACAATATTTTAAAGGTGATGCCATTTTCCAGTGTATTATTTATGATATTCTGAGTGGCTGATGTGGGGTGAAGAAAAAGACTATTAAAAGTAAGGAAGTCAAGAAACAAAAGGCCAAGCTTCTTTTACATTGCTGATATAAATCAATTATAGGCAACCGTTATGACAGAAGTAGTAATAGAGGGAAAGGCATCAAAAAACCTTCCTTGATAAGTAAGAAAGATATCAAAAATACAACTTGATGAGAAAAGGTAACTAAGAGCATAAGAAGTAACTGAAAAGGGAATGGGGAATAGGTACTGTGATATGACAGTCTGTGTTTCATAGGGGCCTGGGATTTTTAAAGTGGGAAGAGAAACAGAGATCTGGAAGGTACAATGGGAAGCAAGAGAATCTAAAACATACATGCACTCTTAAAATCTGCAGTCTGTGAGCAGTGAGATTAATAAAAGTATCTTCCATTTGATAAGGCTATTCAGAATGCAATATGCTGAGAGCATAGCCTGCTTTCTGTTAGAGGAAGAAGGGAAAGTGAATTTTCATGGAGAGATAAGTTTTTGACCATACTCTATGATTTCTAAAGAGCAGAACATATTTTGGAACTGGTAAGTAGCTATGGAATTAAAAATAAGTAGGAGATTTCATGAATATTTAATGATAAAAGTAAAGGTGCTTGACCTTGACCAGAAAAGTTGTTTTCTTAAAATGTCAATAGTAAATAAGGATGTGAGATATAATTAGATTAGTTCTGAAAGCATCTGAGATAAGATGTTCTGTGGTAACTTGAATTATTTTGTTCACAATTAAATTATATTATTTTGTTGGACTGTTCTAGAGATTTTTTGGGGGGACTGTTCTAGAGATAGATTGTGTTGACAAAGGGTATAGGGGATGTTATGTGTTGATAGGGGAGGAGGCATAGATTGGGGGATGAGAGCTGGTTTGCCCAAAGCATTAAGAACTGCAGGTCTCCTGTAACTCCTATCATGGGCTGCCTTTTTGGTTCAAGAGAACTATCTGTTTTATTAAGGGCATGCCTCCCCTAAATGCTACAGACGCAAGTGTCAAAGCTGTGGGATAATGATGGTCTTGCAAGGAGATAATATATCCTACACTTCTTGCAACAATTCAACACCTGTTTTCTTTTAAATAATTGAAGTACTATATTTATACTTATTTTTCTGTGACAAATGAAAAATGTTGTTACCTGATAAATGTGAAATGATAACTGTTGGCCTTCTGGAAAGTAATGGCTTTTGAAATAAATGGTACATGAAAAATAATTATTGACATTTCTGAGCCCAATTAAGATTGAAAAAGTATAAATGAATGATGGATTCTATAAGAATTGTGCAACGTTTTATAGATATTACAATAATCTGTGCATCGAAATGGGGGAAAGGGGACAGAGACCTTGCAGCCATCAAAATAAAGAGATAGGTTTAGTTGCAGGGAGAGTTAGAAGTTTGGTAGAAGATTAGTGTGTGTAGGGATGGTGATGGACATTGTAATTGTGAAATCAGTTCATCTGCATAAATATTTATTTTACCAAGAAGTGAGGCAAGAGTGAGAATTGAATAAGAGACTATGATCTATAATTCTTCTGTCTCAGTAATGGAACATCCAGTCTCTCTATTTATATTATTATTCACATTCTGTCTTTATGTCTTATTAGCTTCAGAATCAATAAAGAAATTAGTCAATATCTCACCAATTAATATCTTGTGTGAAGGCTTAGACTTCCACTGGACTAGTTGCTCTGTGAATGAAAATGAGTTTTAAGTATGTGGAAGAGTCTGGCACTGAAATTCTGCATAATCATTTGTGGCAACTTTAACAAATGCATTAATTTTATAGATATTGAATTGTATAATGATTTTATTTTTATATGTTTTATTTTTGTGAGTACATAGTAAGTATATGTATTTATAGGTTACATAAGATATTTTGATGCAGGTATGCAATGCGTAATAATCACATCATGTCAAATAGGTTATCCATCACCCCAAGTATTTATCCTTGGAGTTTCAAAACAAATAATACTGTTTTAGTTATTTTAAAACATGCAATTAAATTGTTTTTTTTTTTTACTATAGTCACCATGTTGTGCAAGCAAATTCTAGGTCTTATATATTCCTCCTATTTTTGTACCCATTAACCATACCCTTCTTTCCCAACTACGCTTCCCACCCTCAAGTAACCATACTTCTTCTTTCTATCTCCATAAGTTCAATTGTTTTAATTTTTAGCTTAAGTGGGAACAGGTAAGTGGGAACATGCAATGTTAGTATTTCTCTGTCTGGCTTATTTCACTTAACATGATGACCTCCAGCTCCATATGTATTGTGGTGAATGACTGAATCTCATCCTTTTTTGTAGCTCAATAATACTCTACCGTATATGTACCACATTTTCTTTATCTATTCATCTGCAGATAGACACTTGAGTTGCTTCCAAATCTTAGCTATTGTGAATAGTGCTACAATAAACATGGGAATGCAGATATCTCTTCAATATACTGATGTTCTTTTGGGTATCTATGAGGAGTGGGATTGCTGGATAGTATTGCAGCTCTATTTTGAGTAATGTGAGGAATCTCCAAATTGTTCTCCATAGGAGTTGTACTAATTTAAATTTCCAACCACAGTGTATGAGGCTTCTCTTTTCTCCTCATCCTTACCCTCATTTCTTATTGTCTTTCAAATAAAAGGGGGAAATGATATCTCATTGTGGTTTGATTTTCATTTCTCTGATGATCAATGATGTTGAGCACCTTTTCATATACTTACTTGTCATTTGTCTTTTCTGAGAAATGTTTATTCAGATATTTCCCCATTTTAATTGGATTATTAGATTTTTTCCTATAGAGTTGTTTGAGCTCTTTATATATTCTGGTTATTAATCTCTTGTCAGATGGCTGATTTGGAAATATTTTTTCCATTCTGTTGGTTGTCTCTTCACTTTGTTGATTGTTTTCTTTCCTTCTTTTTAACTTGATGCAATCCTATTTGTCCATTTTTGTTTTGGTTACCTGTGCCTGTGGAGTTATTGTGCAAGAAATCTTTGCCCAAAGAAACTCCTGGAGAGTTTCCTTAATGTTTTCCTTAGTAATTTCATAGTTTGAAGTCTTAGATTTAAGTCTTTAATCCATTTTTCTTTGATTTTTTTATTACAGTGAGAGACAGGGGTCTGGTTTTATTCTTCTGCATATGGATATCCAGTTTTCCCAACACCATTTATTGAAAAGACTGTCCTTTGGCCAGTGTATGTTCTTGGCACCTTTGTAGAAAATGGATTCACTAAAGATGTATAGCTTTATTTCTGGGTTCTCTACTCTGTTCCACTGGTCTTTAGGTCTGTTTCTATACCATTATCATGCCATTTCAGTTACTATAGCTCTGTAGTATAATTTGAAGTCAGATAATATGATTCCTTCAGTATTGTTCTTTTTGCATATAATAGCTTTGGCTATTACAGGTCTTTTTGTAGTCCTGCATAAATTTTAGAACAGTTTTTCTATTCTTGTGAAAAATATCAGTATTTTGATAGGGATTGCATTAAACCTGTAGATTGCTTTGAGTAGTACAGACATTTTAACACTATTGATTCTTCCAGTTGATAAACATAAAATATCTTTTCTTTTTTGTGTGTCCACTTCCATTTCTTGCATCAGTGTTTCATAGTTTTGATTGTAAAGATCTTTCACTTCTTTGGTTAAACTAATTAATTCCTCGGTATCTTAATATATTTGTAGCTATTGTAAATGGGATTACTTTTTTGATTTCTGTTTCAGATTATTCACTGTTGGCATTTAAAAATGCTACTGATTTTTGCATGTTTATTTTGTATCCTGCAACTTTGCTGAATTTATCATTTCTAATAGTTTTCTGTTTTTTGGGTTTTTTCTGGTGAAGTCTAGATTTTTCCAAAGATCATATAGTCTGCAAACAAAGACAATTTGACTTCTTCCTTTTCAATTTGCATGCCATTTCTTTCTTTCTCTTGTCTGATTGCTCTGGCTAGGACTTTTAATAATGTGTTAAAGAACAGTGGTAAAAGTGGGCATCCTTGTAGTGTTCAAGGTATTGAGGAAACATTTCAGTTTTTCCCCATTCTGTTTAATACTAGCTGTCAGTCTCTCTGTATGGCTTTTATTATGTTGAAGTGTGCACCTGTTTCATCTTTTAAGGGTTTTGTTATTAAAGGATGTTGAATCTTATTGAATGCTTTTCCAGCATTGATTGAAATTATTGCATTGTTTCTGTCCTTCTTTCTGTTGTTATGATATATCACATTGACTGATTTGCACTTGTTGAAGTATACTTGCATTTCTAAGATAAATCCCACTTGGTCATAATGAATGATCTTTTTTAATGTGCTGTTAAATTCAGTTTGCTAGTATTTTGTTGAGGGTTTTTTCAACAATATTTGTCCGTGATATTGGCCAGTAGTGTCTTCTTTTTTCTTTGATGTGTATTTGTTTGGCTTTGGTTTTGGTATCAGGGTAATACTGGCCTTGTAGAGTGAGTTTGGAAGTATTCCAAATTGTATTTTTTGGAATAGTTTGAGCAGAATTGGTATTGGTTCTTCTTTAAATGTTTTGTGGAATTCAACAGTGAAGCCATTAGGTCCTAGACTTTTCTTTGCTTGAAGCCTCTTTATTATGGCTTCAGTCTTGTTAGTTGTTTTTGGTCTATGCAGATTTTGCATTTCTTCATGGCTCTGTCTTTGTAGATTGTATTAAATTCAAAACCTCAAAAGACTGTCCAGCAGTTGCAAATATGCATTTTAACAACTCAGGAGATGATGGGAAATAGCCACCTGATAGTGTCTTTATTTGGACATTGTGTCTTTCATATTTTGTCCCCCCAAATCCAGAAAGCCCCAAGGGGAGAGAAGGAATCACCACCTAAATGTAGATCTCTAAAGAGGGGCAAAACATGAAATCAAAGGAACTCAGTTCTTCCAGTAGCTCAGCACTCCTGGAACAAGGTGGGGGGAAGTATATTTCCTCTATTTTTATATATTTTGGAGGCTTCCCAAGGAGAAAATTATAGCCCTTCTATCAAGTTTTTCCATCTTTCTACCAAAGGTAAAATTTTATCCTATTTAGTCAGACTTCTTAAAATGTGGAATTGCTGAACTGGAAAAGGTAAGAATAAATGTTCACTACAATATCCTTTATAAAGAAAAGAAGCCAAAACCCCATAATGAAATTATTGTGAATGCAATATATGTGCTTAGAGATAGACTTGAAAGGAGATTATGGATTTCATGATCCCAAAGATGCATTCTGCCATCTTTCTCTAGGCTCCGTCTCAGCAAGTCTTTAGAACCCAAACCCAGTAAAAACAACGCACCAGCCATATCTCATTGACAGGTGTCTAAACTTTCTTTGACAACCACCAACTATTTTCTACCATGCTAATCCTCAACCATTCCAGCTTCGTGACCTTCACGCTGATGGGCATACCTGGCTTAGAGTCACAGCACTTGTGGCTATCTGTTCCTTTCTTCTCCATGTTTTTGACTATCCTCATTGGCAATGGTTCTATCCTTTTCCTGGTGGCCACAGAGCCCACACTTCATTCACGAATGTACCTGCTTCTGGCCTTACTGATGGTGGCTGACCTCATATCCACTCTGGCTGTGGTGCCCAAGCTCCTCTGCCTCTTCTGGTTCAATGATCGGGACATAACTGCCAATGCCTGTTTCACTCAGATGTTTTTCATCCATGGATCATCTGTGGTACGATCAACCCTCCTTGTTTCAATGGCTTTCGACCGGTTTGTGGCCATATGTGAGCCCTTACTCTACAACATAATTCTGAGCCATTCTTTAGTTGGATGCCTGGGACTGCTGGCTCTTGCCAAGGGTGTGATCCTTGTCTTGCCCATGCCTCTTCTACTTCAAAGATTAACCTTCTGCCGCATGGCCATTCCTCATACATACTGTGATCACATGGCTGTGGTGAAGATGGCCTGTAACCACACCAGGCTCAATTGTGTCTATGGGCTCTTCGTGATCCTGCTTGTGGTGGGACTTGATCTGCTGCTCATTGGCTTCTCTTATGCCCTTATCCTTCAGGCTGTGGTACGCCTCAGCTCTCGAGATGCCACCTGCAAAGCCCTCAACACCTGCTCAGCACACCTCTTTGTCATCCTTGTCACTTATGTGCCTGCACTCTTTTCCTCTATCACCCACCGCATTGGTCACAATATCCCACCTCATACACATATTCTCCTTGCCAATCTCTACCTTCTCCTGCCCTCGATGCTCAACCCCATCATCTATGGTATAAAAATGAAGGAAATACGGGGCAAAGTGACCAAATGCCTGTGCAGAGGAATTGCACAGAATGTGAATCCCAGCAATAAACCTGTGAGTTAATGAATAATAAGGTTAACTGATAATGCTTTTGCTCAACCATCCAATACCCAGTTGTATTTCCATATCAGCTGTGGAAAAAATAAACCATGAATAAGTGATTTTGTTTTTCTTTTTTTTGGGCGGGGAGTGGGTGGAGTTTACAAGAAGGATCAGTATATTTGTACTTTCACTGAGTTACGGAGTACAAAAAGGAGCATCTAAGCTATCTCTTCCTATGCCTATTTACCAGGGACACTCTGATGGCAGGGGTCTCCTGATGGCATTCACATCTGTGTTCACGTTCATCAACTACATACAATATTGCTCTTCAGTGATCCAAGGTCATGTTTTCTTGCCTTGATGGAGACTTTATATTTGCTTCAGTTTTCTTTCTATTTCTATTTCTCAAATTACCTGTGTTTGTTTCTAACTAGTACCTTTTGCTGAAAGGAATGTGGTATACTTATTATCATAGTGCACCACCTTAACATGTAATAACTCTTCAGGCGATTGATCTTTTCATCAAGAATATTTTAAATGAAATGACAACATTGTATGTTCACAGTACTGACAGGATGATAGTGATGATAGGGTTGTGATGACAAAAATGAAAGAATTTGAGGATGATACATGTAGACTGAATTCAGGGACTGCCGAGATACATATTTCAAAAAGTTTTATTGCAAAGGCAAACATGTATTTGTATACCTGATTCAAAAGACTTCAATGACCAGGAACTTCATCTTTAAAAAACCATATGTGAGTCTCCTGTTCTTGAGGTGATATTCCTCAGTGACTCAAGTCATGTACAAAGACTAACATATTGTTTTGATGAAGCATTGCTTTGTTGATATGTTTTGAATCATTGTAATGTGTGAATTTTCTATCTAATCATTTAAATACATAATTATCATTGGATCAATTGTACAACATAATAAGACAAATACAAGATTGGGTATTTAATCAGATAAAAGTTAAAATTAATAAATGTTAAATTGAAACTGTGGAATACAAGAACTACTGAGACATAGTATTATCACAGCTTTAGCACAATTTAAACATATGTGATTATTGAGTTTAGAATCCGGAGAAATGACCCAGTATTTCTAAACTCCTTTTCAATCTAAATCACTGAGTTTGAGATTCTTCAAAAGATAGTGACATGGAGAATAAGTGTCATATATATTCTTTATCCGTAGCCATGACTTCTAATGAATTCTTACCCCCTCTCTACTGTGGTGAGCTAAACAATCTATAGATTCTAAGAACATCTTTAATTCCTGCGATCTAACACAGAGAGGGTGCTCTACTGATCACTCCTTTCTGTTGGGTTTCACCTAGTCTTGCCTAGGAAGATGAGTAGGACGATCCCTGCAAGCAGGAAAAAACATCATATTGTCTATATAAGAGAGTAACAAAATTGTATCCAGCCAGTCCTGTTCTTAATTCTCTCAGACAAGAAATGGCCCAATCTACTCTTAACTATGAAAGTGTTTCTATGGAGACTGTGATGGGAAAAGGTTGGCATAGGAGAAGGAAAAGAGGTAAAGCCAGGATATGGCTGGGCTCTGTGTTCCCACCCAAATCTCACGTCAAATTGTAATTCCCAATATTGGGGGAGAGACCTGGTGGGAGGTGACTGGATCATTTCAGCAGATTTCTTCTTTGCTGCTCTCACAAGACCTGGTTGTTTGAGAGTGTGTAGCACTTCCCTCTTTGCTCTCTGTCTCTCTCCTGCTCTGCCATGGTAAAACATGCTTGCTTTCATTTCGCCTTCTGCCATGATTGCAAGTGCTCTGAGGCCTCCTAGTCATGCTTTCTGTATAGCCTGCAGAACTATGAGCCAATTAAACCTCTTTTCTTCATAAATTATCCAGTCCCAGATAGTTATTTGTAGCAGTGTGAGAATGCAATAATATAGTCAGATCATTATTTTATGTTAGACTCTTTGTGCCTTTTTGTTCTTGATAAACCAGATCTCCCACTGATGGTTAGAAATTGAGAGAGGATTTATGTCTAACACCTTCATGATTAGTATGGCAAAGTTCAGAGAAAACTAAAGAAATAAAGTGCTAAATATTCTTCTCTCATTAAAATATAATCCCAATGATGGAGAAGAATTACAGCATTCAAATACTGGGAAGCAGGTGAAGCTACTGGGTGATAAGAAACTCTAAGAAAATTCAGGATAACTGCTAAGGTTGGGGTATTTCTGTCCTAGAAAAGGAACAAATAAAGGGTTCCACATTATATTCCTCACATTCTATTAATTCCAGCAAAAATACCATCTCTTTAGGTGGCTCCATGACAGTTATTCTAGGTATTTATACATATAATATCTCATTGAATTATTTTAAATTTGACTCAAGTTATATAATAATATCCATTTTGCAGATTAAGTTACAAAGACTCAATTTCTTTATGTAAGTTACACTTACTGGTAGTGAGTAGTTAGCCTAAATTCTAATCCTAATATATCTAGTCATAAGACATCTTTCTATTATGTTATGCCTATATTGTCTTTTTAAAGACAACCAAGAATATAGAATAAAGAAGTTGTGGAGTGGCCGGGTGCTGTGGCTCATGCCTGTAATCCCGACACTTTCGGAGGCTGAGGTGGGTGGATCACAAGTTCAGGAGATCAGTATCACCCTGGCTAACACAGTGAAACCCCGTCTCCACTAAAAACACAAAAAATTAGCCAGGTGTGGTGGCACATACCTGTAGTTCCAGCTACTTGGGAGACGGAGGCAGGAGAATTGCTTTAACTTGGGAGGCAGAGGTTGCAGTGAGCTAAGTGAGCTGAGATCGAGCCACTGCACTCCAGCCTTGTGACAGAGTGAGACTCTCTCTTAAAAAGAAAAAGTTATGGAGCAAGGCTAAGTGCAACAGTTAGCTAGAATGGCTTCAGTCATAAAAACAAGGCAACTATTGTGTACCTACCTCATTCCTAATACCAAAAATTAATTCAAGTTTGGTGTATAAACAGTTGCAATCTATTTGCAGAAGTAAAAATATCTTCCTTGTGTAGTGATTCATTTTTAGTTTTCCACCTGGACTTCATTCAATTTCCACTCTTCTGAGATGCCTGTTGTATCACTAAGGAGGTGGCTTTGAAGGAGTGTTATCACCCAATATCCTTTGCCGTGTGATTTATGATTAGGTTTGTCAAAGTAAGCTATGTGAGTCTCAGTCCTCACAGACAGAGAAGGAGACAAGAGTATAAATACAAGAATTTTGAAACCAAATAAAGAAGTAAAAGTGAAACACCTGTGTGGAAGAAAAAGGAAAACAGGGTAGGCTAGGAAAGACATATTAGTAAATTATTGTTGGTCTCTGCTGTTGACAGCTTGAGTATTCAGTGGGAGTCCATGATGTTGAGTTAACATACAGCTTCCATCTCTGCCACCATGGTCACTATGTGCTGGCTTGGCAGAGGTTGATGATGCAGACTGGCTAATGCCAATTGACTAAGTCATTTTGTCTACTTAGCTGTCTTCTGATTTTGGTATTTTGATAGTTATCAACATGTAACACAAAGGTCTTCAAATTTTATACCCATTCTCATGTTTACCACTTGCCTTTGACCCAGACCTTCTTGCCTTCAGTCTTTACTCCATTTTCTTTCGTAACCCCAACTAGGCATCCAGGCTATTAGGCACTGTCCAGACGTTTTTATTCTCCCCATAGGCTACTCCTTCCACTCAAAACTCATGGCTTTTGCACTGCTTACAGCTCCACCCAGGGGAAATATTTTTTCCTCCACTATCATTTGGGACCAGCCATGCCTGGATGTAGCTGCAAAACAACCTCCATCCATTTTCTTCTCTCATCTACTTACCAATATGGCCAATATGTAAACCTTATAACCATATTCAGGCTTTTTTGTCTTCCTCAGTTGGTCATTCCCAACCCTAGGCATAAGTTCAAACCGTGGAGAAGCACTAGTGCAACTCTGTTGAGTATCTGGACTTCTTGCTCACTCAATCTATTTGTGTCTTGTGGTCCAGCTCAGGATCAATTCTGACACATTATTTACATCTAATGATGGACTGCTGGCTTCATAACTTGATGGATCTTATTTTATAACTTGGCAGGTCTGACAGTACCTTGGTCACTATAGGAAGTTTTAGACTGATAGCCACTGCCTGATATATTGCTGTGAAACAAATTATCCCTAAACAAAGCAACTTAGAACAAACAACACTTATTATTACAGAGAGTTTTTGAAAGTCAGAAGTGTGGGAGCAGTTTGACAGGTGGTTCTAGTTCAGGTTCTTTCATAAGGTATGACATATATGAGCTATAATGATGTGAATATACCAGCAGGGGCTAAAGTCATCTCAATGCTTTAATAGGACTAAAGGATCCACTTCTAAGCATATATACCCACATGACTATTGACTGGAGGCCTTAGTTTCTTACCACATAAATCCCTCCATGAGGCTACTAGAGTATGCCCATGGAAGCTGATTTCCCCAAGAGTTAGTAATCCAGGAGGAGAGAAAAAGATTCAAAACCTTTTATGATCTAGCCTCTGATACAATCTACTGTCACATCTGCCATTTTCTATTGGCCATGCAGAATAACCCTAATGCAACGTGTAACAGGACTAAAAAAGGTCTTGTGTACCAGGAAGCATGAGTCACTGGGTGACATCATGGAATCCAGTTACTAAAGTGTCTGCGTTCAAATGTTTTATCTCTTCCAAGGCTCAATAATACACTAATAGCTGTTTATCAAAAGGCAAGCAAGCCTCTGCTGCAATTGATATGGCCTTACTCCCAAATCACATGATTCTTCATTGTGATACTCCTACTGGAACTTGACATTAGTTTCATCCTGCATCTTGTCCCACAACTGATACCCAATAACAGGTTTGCCAGATCATGTGGCCCAAGCAGCAGAGATGATTGCACAATGGCCTGGGCCTGCCGCTCCTGGTCTCCGTTAAAGTTACAGCCTCCTACGTTACCCAGTATTTGAACTTAAGCAATATTTTTACATTGGGATGTGTCACCCAGACACTAAAGGGTATTGTTAAGCTCTGTGTTTCTTTCTTCATGGAGTTGGAGGAGAGTATGCAAAATACATCAATCTGACTTTTGCTTTCGAAGGGATATCTTGGTATTTCCCTGATCTCTGCACCCTGAAAAACTTTACTAAAGTGGCTAGTTCTTGCATCTTCACAGGATTTGTCTCCTACCTCTGTAGTGCTTGTATTTGAGAAAGTCCTATAATAATATTTAGGCAATATCACTCATCTTGCCAACCATTCAACATGATGTTGTCAGTGTTATGGATCGGCGTGATTTTTGTGGGATGTCAAGAAATCTAGATCTCTGTGGACTCTGTCATAATATAGGGCAGGAGAGTTAACATAGTCTTGAAACAGAACTGTAAATGAATATTGCTTGTCCCATGTGAATGCTGTTTGTGATTCACTTTTCTAATTCAATTTTCTAATTTACTGTTCCACTATAGGTGATAAAATCCTCTTCATATACTACCACTACTTTATATACTACCGTTACTGAGGCTGTCTGGTTCTTACAATTAGCTGTTATTAGGAAAAACGCATTTTAAAAATCAATGACTACATCCTATGTACATCAGGCCTTAAGTATGCTGATCTATCTTTGACACCACATCTGGCACAATAGTTGCAATCAGAGTTTCTATGTAAGTGTAAAATAGTCCATAGTTATTCTTCAGGATTCATCTAGATCCTGCATGGACCAGAATTAAACAGATATGTGATAGGTACTACAACCTTGGCATCTTTTAAGTCTTTAATGATGATACTAAGTTTTAACATTCTATTTCTGAGAAAGTAAGTTAATTTTTGTTCATCTAGCCTTTATGTTCTAGCACTTTCAATCAAGCATCCTCAAAATCCAAACCCAAGAGTTGCCTCTGGCTCCTGCCAATAAATGCCAGCTAGTTCTTACAATTCTTTAAATGTATAGCTCTTTTATTATCTGATGAGATCTAGAGTGTACCTAGCTGTGTTATGCAGTAATGCAGGCTTAGTTATAAGCCTGGCAACCAGGAGAAGGGGAGGAAGCACGTGTGAGTAAGTAGTGCCTGTTGTCTTTTGGAGCATAAGTTTCTGTAGCATCATCTAGCACAGAAGTAATACCAGACTGCTGCAGAGATCTCTGCATGTCTAGAAGTTCCAACAAACATTATTAAGTATATGTCTTCAGAAGCACCCACCTGGTTAATCATGATTCTGTCTCAGTTTTCAAAATTCTAGCTTTTCTTTACCAGCATATTGACCTACACATAATAGAACCACTTTAGCTGAATGTTTAGACTTCACTGGACCCCTGTGAGTCTCCCAAGTAAGTCTTCAGCCTGCCATTGACTGTGTGTGCCCTTCCACTATAGGATATAAAAGCCTCTTCGTATTCTACCACCACTGAGGCTCTCTGGTTCTTACAATTAGCTATTATTAGTTAGTGGCTCTGAGACTCTCATCTTTCAAAACAACATCAAAATAAGTCACCAGTAATCAGTAAACTCTATTATTTTTGTAGGCAATTCTTCCTCCATATATTTCAAATGGCTGTATCATCGCACTTACCACCTTTACTTCCACTGGTGAAATAGCAACTGAACTACCACCTCTTCTCAGGTACTATTCTGCCCCACCTACCATTCAAGAGAGCATCTTCTGCCTGCCAGACAGAAAGTCCCAGTTTCTTATCTACTTGTACCACTCTCAGAGTTACTAGTATTACTATGATTCTTGAGCAAAGCAGATATCAAGATGGGATTTACCATACAAGAATTTTAGTCAAAGAAACACCGTGTGAAAGAAAATAAGGAAGCAAATCATCGTAGATTGGGACAGCAGTCGCATCACAACATACGTTCAATCCCAACTTAAAAAGAAAGAAAGAGAAGTTTTGGTCAAAGTATCTTAGACTGTGATGTAAAGCCAAAGTCAGCTTACTGAGGAGCCTACCAACACGCCCCACATTCCCCAGTAATGGGTTTCCTTCAGCATCCTTGCCACACTCAGTCATAGTGGAGAGTAGCCAATGGGAGTCATCACCTGGGTTCAAATTCAATGATAGATTTCAAATTGCAGGAGTTAGGCCCTTCAATCAGTTAGGCTCCCTGTAGTAGGAGGCCTCTGCAACACTTTCATATGACCATCATAGGACACTAAAGGGAATTTGGAGGGCAAGAGAAGAGGGAACTATGAGTAATTATTACCCGCACTGTCTTTGTCTCTGGCTCCTTTACTCCTTTAATTTTTCTGTGAAGTTTCAGAGAGCAAACATGTTTTGCTTTGCAGGTGATGTGGTTTTTGTCACAACTAATCATCAGCATTTCCACTCTAGTGCAAAAGCAGCCATAAATTATAATGTAAGTAAATGAATCTGGCTGTATTCCAATAAAACTTTATTTATAAAAACAGGCAGCAGACCAAACTTAAATCACAGACCACAGTTTTCTAATTCCTGCTCTATAGCCATGGTATTGTTTATACAAATGAAGAAATGGAGTCAATGCACGTGTCTACTAATACAGGATTGGTTAAAAAATACTATAAGACAATTTTTTAAGTGCTGTAAATTTATATATACCATCATGAGTTGATGCCAAACAATGTTAGGTTAAACAATGCATTTCAAAATGCCATGTGTAAACATAATTCCATTTTATATTGACAATACTTGAAGATTTTTATTTACATAAGACATAAGTATGAACAGATACATGTTGTATTGGGTTGAATAGTGACATAATTTTTATTAAAACTATCAGGAAAGAAAGAAAGAGAAAGAAGGAACAAAGGAAGGAAGGAAGGAAGGAAGGAAGGAAGGAAAGAAAGAAAGGAAGAAAGGAAGAAAGGAAGAAAGGAAGAAAGGAAGAAAGGAAGAAAG
>PVKV010026213.1:0-28361 GCA_004027835.1 Alouatta palliata | reverse complement strand
ACTTTGGGAGGCCGAGGCGGGTGGATCACGAGGTCAAGAGATCGAGACCATCCTGGTCAACATGGTGAAACCCCGTCTCTACTAAAAATACAAAAATTAGCTGGGCATGGTGGCACGTGCCTGTAGTCCCAGCTACTCAGGAGGCTGAGGCAGGAGAATTGCTTGAACCCAGGAGGCGGAGGTTGCGGTGAGCCGAGATAGCGCCATTGCACTCCAGCCTAGGTAACAAGAGCGAAACTCCGTCTCTAAAAAAAAAAAAAAAAAAACTTGAATGTAGGTGAACTCAAACCATTATGAGGAGGTCCAAGATTTTGGTTGTACGTGGCAGAGTCTAGTACCACATCTACAGAGCACGGTTGAAAACTGCCCTGTTCACATTCCTCTTCAATTATTTATTTATTTTCCTGAGAAAATCAAAGAGGTCACATGTTCTTCACCTCAAACTTTCTGTTTTGGCTGGGCACGGTGGCTCATGCCTATAATCCCAACACTTTGGGTGGCTGAGGTGGATGGATCACCTGAGGTCAGGAGTTTGAGTGAGACCAGCCTGACGTGTATGGTGAAGCCCTGTCTCTACTAAAAATACAAAAATTAGTCGGGCTTGGTGGCATGCACCTATAGTCCCAGCTACTCGGGAGGCTGAGACAGAAGACTTGCTTGTACCTGGGAGGCAGAGTTAGCAGTTGGCCGAGATCAGGCCACTGCACTCCAGCCTGACAACAGGGCGACTCCATCTCAAAAAAAAAAAAAATCTGTTTCCTTATTCTAGTCACACAACTCATAATTGGTGGTGCTGTATTTGAACCCAGTAAGACTGCCTCTATAGCCTTTTCTTTATCACTGTACCATGTGCAGAAGACCAAGTTAAATATGATCTCATACTCCTAAAATTAAGAGATCCAATCTTTCTTAGCCTTGTTTCCTCAACTGTAGAATTCAGACAAGATTTGCTTCACAGGGTGGTTATGGCATTAAATTAGATAAACTAAAAAGTAATTCAGAAGTTATAAAATACTGTATCTACTTGTAAGGTGTTATTTTAGTTGTTAAAGCAACTAATACACATTAACACTTGTCTATGTTTTATAAACAGTGAAACTGATGCTAGAGAAATGAAGTAATTGGCCTCCATCACTATAGTTAATTAAGTGGTAGAGTCTGGATCTGGGCTTATTTCTTTTTTATTTTATGTGTGTGTGTGTGTGTGTGTGTGTGTATATATATATATATATATTTTTTTTTTTTTATCGTGCTTTAGGTTCTGGGGTACATGTGCAGATCATGCAGGATTGTTGCATAGGTACATACATGGTAATGTGGTTTGCTGCCTCCATCCCCCCGTCACCTATATCTGGCATTTCTCCCCATGTTATCCCTCCCCAACTTCCCTACCCACTGCTGTCCCTCCCCTAGTCCCTGCTAACAGACCCCAGTGTGTGATGCTCCCTTCCCTGTGTCCATGTGTTCTCATGTTCAACACCCGCCTGTGAGTGAGAACATGTGGTGTTTGATTTTCTGTTCTTGTATCAGTTTGCTGAGAATGATGGTTTCCAGATTCATCCATGTCCCTGCAAAGGACACCAACTCATCGTTTTTTATGGCTGCATAGTATTCCATGGTGTATATGTGCCACATTTTCCTTGTCCAGTCTGTCATCGATGGACATTTGGATTGGTTCCAAGTCTTTGCTATTGTAAACAGTGCTGCAGTGAACATACATGTGCATGTGTCTTTATAGTAGAACGATTTATAATCCTTTGGATATATACCCAGTAATGGGATTGCTGGATCAAACGGAATTTCTATTTCTAGGTCCTGAGGAATCGCCACACTGTCTTCCACAATGGTTGCACTGGGCTTATTTCTTTTGATGAAGGTCCCATATGCTTATGGTCTCTGGTTGTAGGCCTCACTGATTCTGTATTTTTTTCATTGTTACATCTTCTTTCTCCTGCCCCATGCATTTATTTCTTAATTTCTTTTTTATTTATTTATTTATTTATTTTTAAAGACGGGGTTTCACCATGTTGGTCAAGCTGGTCTTGAACTCCCGACCTCAGGTGATCCGCCCACCTTGGCCTCCAAAGTGCTTGGATTACAGGCGTGAGCCACCATGCCCTGCCAAAATCTTTTTTTTTTTTTTTTTTTTTTTTTAATTGAGACGGGATTTCACCATGTTGGTCAGGCTGGTCTTGAACTCCTGACCTCAGGTGAGCCGCCTGCCTCTGCCTCCCAAAGTGCTGGGATTACAGGCGTGAGCCACCGCGCCCGGCCTAATTTCTTAAGATCTTGTTACTGTTCTCTCCTCTGAAGTTTCTGGGAATATTCATGTACTTTGGGAAATTTGATTTACTTTAGCAGCTTTAGCTATCATCTCGATGTGTATGGCTCCTAAATCTGTTCCTTGAGCACAGACTTTTGGATGTCTTATGTTGTTCTTCTAGCATCTTGAACTTTGTTCAAGATCCGTTCATATCATCTTTTCAAACTGACTCTAAGTTCATTGTTTTTGTTCTGTTCTGCCAATCACTCAAACTGGAAACTTTATACCAATGAATTTTTAATTTTTAATTTTTTTTGAGTTGGAGTCTCGTTCTGTTGCCCAGGCTAAAGTGCAGTGGTGTGTTCTCAGGTCACTGCCACCTCTGCCTCCTAAGTTCTAGCTATTCTCCTGCCTCAGCCTCTTGAGTAGCTGGGAGTACAGGTACACTCCACCATGCCCAGCTAATTTTTGTATTTTTTTTTTCTTTTTTGTGGAGATGCGGTTTCACTGTGTTGCCCAGGCTGGTCTCGAACTCCTAACCTCAACTGATCCACCCACCGTGACCTCCCAAAGTGCTGGGATTTACAGGCATGAGCCACCGTGCCTAGCCTATACCAATGATTTTTAAGTACAGTTAGTTATTATTTCCCAGTGTCACTTATATTTGTCTTACCTTTCTGTTTTTATCTTTACCATCCTAATAGTTATCAACATTGATTTCCTCATGCTGAGATTATTATAATTACTTTATATCTGATCTCTAAGGTTTGAGTGTTTTCTCCAGTCCATTTTCTGTCCTGCTATTATATTAATGTTTTTCATTGATGTCACTTTTTTCTTCCCAGAAGCCTCAGAAATTTATTACATGAAGGATAAAGTCCAAGAATGTTAGCCTTGTGTTCAGACTGTCCAGATTTGGTTCTGACCTTTCTTTCTAGGGCTGTCTTTGTTCCTGAATGCACTGATCAGTTGTTCATTCATTCAGCACGTATTAATTGCCCGCCTACTTATTTTCAAGCCAGTCATTTTTTTAATTAGGTATAATTGACATACAATAAACTACACATATTTAAAGTGTACAGTTTTTTGTTTTGTTTTTTGAGATGGAATTTTGCTCTTGTTTCCCAACCTGGAGTGCAATGACGCAATCTCGGCTTACTGCAACCTCCAACTCCCAGGTTCAAGTGATTTTTCTGCCTCAGCGTTCCAAGTAGCTGGGATTACAGGCATGCATCACCACGCCTGGCTAATTTTGTATTTTTAGTAGAGACAGGGTTTCACCATGTTGGTCAGACTGGTCTCGAACTCCTGACCTCAGGTGATCCACCCACCTCAGCCTTCCAAAGTGCTGGGATTACAGGCGTCAGTCACTGCATCTGGCCAAGTGTACACTTTTATATATATATGTATATATATATATATATATATATATATATACACACACACACACACACACATATATAAACATATATATGTATATACATATATATACTCTTGTGAGACTATAACCGTAGCCAAGTTAGTGAATGTATCTGTCATCTCCAAAAATTTTCTTGTGTCTCTTGGTAATTCCTCTCTCTACTTGCCTTGTTTCCCAGGCAACTGCTGATCTACTTTCTGTCAGGCTAGATAAGTTTGCTTCAGAGATAAGAGGAATGAAAAAGAGAAAAAAGTTGATAAGTTTGCATGTTCTGGAATTTTACACAAATGAAAATCATACAATATGTACTTTATGGATCTGACTCTCTTTCACTCAGCAAAAATACTGTATGTATCAGTAGTATTCCTTTAATTGCTGAGTAGTATTCCATTGTATGTATGTGCCACAATTTGTTTATGCATTTATCTATTGATAGGCATATGGCATGCTTACAATTTTTGCTATTACAATGAAAATTGCTTTGAACATTTGTGTACAAGAAGTTTTCTTTTCTCTTGGGTAAATAGGTATGGAATGGATAGGGATTATATGGTAGATGTGTGTTTAACATTTTGACAGATTGCCCAGCTGTTTTCTAAAATATTTGTATATGGGAGCTAAACAGAGAGCATACATGGACATAAAGAGAGAAATGCTGGACACTGGAGACTCCCAAAGAGGGAAGGGAGGAAAGAGATGAAGGTTAAAGAAAAAAAAAAAAAGGATTGGGAGGCTGAGGTGGGCGGATCACCTGAGATCAGGAGTTCAAGACCTGCTTGACCAACATGGAGAAACCCGTCTCTACTAAAAATACAAAATTAGCTGGTGTGGTGGCGCATGCCTCTAATCTCAGCTACTCCAGAGGCTGAGGCAGGAGAATCACTTGAATCCAGGAGGCAGAGGAATAAAAATACTTTTAGAATTTACATTCTCACCACCAGTGTATGAGAGTTCCAGTTTCGCCACTTTAATGCTAACACTTGGTATGTTCGATTTTGTGAATTTTAGCCATTCTCAGGGGTATGCAGCCATTCTCAGAGTTATCTCCTTGTTTTAGTTAGCATTTCTCTGTTGAGTAATGAGGTTAGCATCTTTTCCAGGAGTTATTTACCATCCATATGTTGTCTTTGGTAAGGGGTCTGTTCAGTGCCCTGCCCTTTTGTGCTAAAATAAATATAAAATTTTCTGTGTTACCCATATTTAAGTGTACAGTTCAGTGTCTTTACATTCATAATGTTGTACAACCATATCACTATTTCCAAAACTTTTCATCACCCCAAACAGGAAGTCTGTACCAATGAAGTCAAAACTCTCCGTTTTCTCCTTCCCCTAGTCCGTGGTAACGTTTGATCTACTTTTTGTTTCTGTGAATTTGTCTGTTTTAGATATTTCATGTAAGTGGAACCATGCAATATTTGTCTTTTGTGTTTGGCTTATTTCACTTACCATAATGGTTTTTTTTTTTTTTTTTTTTTGAGACAGAGTTTCGCTCTTGTTACCCAGGCTGGAGTGCAATGGCGCGATCTCGGCTCACCACAACCTCTGCCTCCTGGGTTCAAGCAATTCTCCTGTCTCAGCCTCCGGAGTAGCTAGGATTACAGGCACGCGCCACCATGCCCAGCTAATTTTTTGTATTTTTAGTAGAGACGGGGTTTCACCATGTTGACTAGGATGGTCTCGATCTCTTGACCTTGTGATCCACCCGCTCGGCCTCCCAAAGTGCTGGGATTACAGGCGTGAGCCTCCACGGGTTTTTTTTTTTTTTTTTTTTTTGAGACAGGGTCTTGCTCTGTTGCCCAGGTGGAAGGGGCAGCGTGGCACAATCTCTGCTCACTGCAGCCTTCACCTCCTAGGCTCAAGTGATCCTCTCACTTCAGCCTCCTGAGTAGCTGTGACTACAGGCACGCCACCATGCCTGGCTGATTTTTGTATTTTCTGTAGAGATAGGGTTTTGCCATGTCATCCAGACTGGTCTGATTTCCTGGACTCAAGTGATCCACATGCCTCTGCTTTCCAAAGTATTGGGTTTATAGGTGTAAGCCACCATGCCTGGCCAGCGTAAAGGTTTCAGGGTTCATCCATGTATCCTGTATCAGAGCTTCATTCCTTTTTATCATTGAATAACATTCCATTGTAGGTATATAGTTATGCATTGCAACGAGGATGTGTTCTGAAAAATGTTTGTTAGGCATTTTTGTTGTTTGAATATCATAAAGTATATTGACAGAAACCTGGATTGTATAGCCTCCTATGCACCGTGGCTAGGTGGAATGGCCTATCCTGGGCTACAAACCTGTACAGCATATACTGAATATTGTAGGTAATTATAACACAGTGGTTAGTATTTGTGTATCTAAACATAAATAGGCCAGGTGCGGTGGCTCATGCCTGTAATCCCAGTACTTTGGGAGGTGACGGCCAGCAGATCACTTGAGGTCAAGAGCTCGAGACCAGCCTCGCCAGCATGGTGAAACCGCATCTCTACCAAAAATATAAAAAATTAGCCAGGCGTGGTGGCATGGGCTTGTAATCCCAGCTACTGAGGAGGCTAAGGCAGGAGAATCGCTTGAACCCGGGAGGTGGAGGGTGCAGTAAGCTGAGATCCTACCATTACACTCCAGCCTGGGTGACAGTGAGACTTTGTCTCAAAAAAATAAATATAAGTAAACATAGAAAAGGTATATTAAAGATATTAAAGATGGTATACCAATGTAGGGGAGCTTCATTCTGATCTTATGAGACTACTGTTGTATATGCGGTCCATTGTTTACCAAAACATCTTTATGTGACACATGACTGTACCACCTTTTGTTTATACATTTTTATCTCTTGATGGACACTTAGGTTGTTTTCACCTTTTGGATATTGTTAATAGTTCTATAGTTAACAATTATCTGTTTGAGTTCCTGCTTTCATTTCTCTTGAGTGTACATCTAGGAGTGAAATTGCTGGGTCATATGGTATTTTGTTTAACTTTTTTGTTTAATTGTGGCAAAATATACATAATGTAAAATTCGCTTGTGTTTCTTTTAATGAGACAGGGTCTCACTCTGTTGCCCATGCCAGAGCACAGTGACACAATCACAGCTCACTGCAGCCTCTATCTCTGGGGCTCAAGCAATTGGCCTGCTTCAGACCCTTGAGCAGCTGGGACCACAAGTGTGCGCTATCATGCCTGGCTAGTTTTTTTATTTTTTATTTTATTATTATTTTTTTTAGAGCCAGAATTTTGCTCTTGTTGCGCAGGCTGGAGTACAATGGTGCGATCTTGGCTCCTTGCAACCTCTGCCTCCCGGGTTCAGGAGATTCTCCTGCCTCAGCCTCCCAAGTAGCTGGGATTACAGGCATGTGCACCACACCTGGCTAATTTTTGTATTTTTAGTAGAGATGAGGTTTTTCCATGTTGGTCAGACTGGTCTTGAACTCCCAACCTCAGGTGATCTGCCTGCCTCGGCTTCCCAAAGTGCTGGGATTACAGGTATGAGCCATTGTGCTGCAGCCTAGTTTTTAAATTTTTTTTGTAGAGACAGGGTTTCACTTTGTTGGCCAAGCTGGTCTCAAATTTCTGGGCTCAAGCGATCTGTGTGCCTTGGCCTCCCAAATGCTAGGATTACAGATATGAGCTACTTGGCCAACTTTGTGATTTTAACTGTCTTTTTAAGTGTAGTTTAGTAGCATTAAGTACATTCACATTGTTGTGCAGCCATCACCACTATCCATCTTTAGTACTTTTTCATCATTCCAGACTGAAACACTGTACCTGTTAAACTTAATTCTCATTATTTTCTTCCCTCAGCCCCTGTTAACTACTACCTCTGTCTTTACGTTTGACTGTACTAAGTACTTCATATAAATGGAATCATAAAATGTTTATTTCTACCTCTCTGTTCTGTTCTATTAGTCTCTATTTCTGTCCTCATGGTAGTACCACATTGTTTTGATTACTGTATCTTTTTTTCTTTTTCTTTTTTTAATTGAGACAGAGTCTCACTCTGTTGCCAGGCTGGAGTGCAGTACATGGTCTCGGTTCACCGCAACCTCTGACTCCTGAGTTCAAGCAGTTCTCCTCCCTCAGTCTCCTGAGTAACTGGGACTACAAGCATGTGCCACCACGCTTGGCTAATTTTTGTATTTTTAGTAGAGACAGAGTTTCGCCATGTTGGCCAGGATGGTCTCGATCTCTTAACTTCATGATCCGTCCACCTCGGCCTCCCAAAGTGCTGGGATTACAGGCGCCAGCTACCACTCCCAGCTGATTACTGTATCTTTATAGTAAGTTTTGAAATTAGAAAGTGTAAGTCCTCCAACTTCGTTTTTCTTTTTCAAGATACTTCTGGCTATTTGGCATCCCTTGAGACTCCATATGAATTTTTAATGTATTTTCTACCAAATAAAAAGTACTGTTGGATTTTTAGTAGCGATTACATAGATTCTGTACGTGCCTTTGAGTAGTATTGTTGTCTTAACAATATTAAGTCTTATGATCCATGAACACAGGTGTCTTTCCATTTATTTAGGACTTCTTTAACTTTCAGCAGTATATTGTAGTTTTTCATGTGTAAGTCTTTCTTTTTTATTTTTTTTTGAGAAAGGATCTCACTGTCGCCCAGGCTGGTGTGCAGTGATGCAATCATTTCTCACTGCAGCCTCAACCTTCTTCTGGGTTCAAGCGTGCTCCTGCCTTGGCCTCCCAATGCTGGGGTTATAGGCGGGAGCCACCACACTGAGCCTCCATGTATGTTTTTCAATTTCTTGGTTTGTTTTTTTCCCTAAGTATTTTATTCTTTTTGACGCTGTTGCAAATGTATTATTTTCTTCATTTTCTTTTTTGATTGTTCATTGCAAGCTTATAGAAATGCCAGCGTTTTTTGTGTTTATTTTGTATCCTGTAACTGCCGCATCTATTAGCTTTAACAATATTTTGTGGAATCTTTAGAGATTTTTACAGATACGATCATATCATCTGCAAAAAGATAATTTCACTTCTTTTTTAATTAGAATACTTTTTATTTCTTTATCTTGACTAAGTACTCTGGCTGGAATTTTTAGTACCTGCATTATGTTGAATAGAAATGGTAAAAGCTGGCATCTTTCTCTCTTTCCTGATCTTAAGGGGAAGTTTTTAGCCTTTGAATCATTGACTATGATTTTTATGAGTTTTTATATATGGCCTTTATCAAGTTGAGGAAGTTCCCTTCTATTTATATACATTGAGTATTTTTATCATGAAAGGATATTGGGTTTTGTCAGATGCCTTTTCTGCATCAATTGAGATGAACATGGTGGGATTTTTTTGGTCTTTATTTCATTAAATGTGTATTACATTGAATGATTTTTGTATGTGGAACCATCTTTGTATGCTAGAAATAAATCCCACTTGGCTACAGTGTATAATCTTTTAAATATTCTGTTGAAATTATTTTACTAGGATTTTGTTGAGGATTTCCCTAGCACAATTTCTGTAGTAAATGTCTTAAACTCCCAGAACAATAAATATGCATTAAAATTTTTCACAAATCATTATGAATGACGATACACATTACATGTCAGTAGTGATATCTCTGATTATATTCTGAAGAAATAGAAGGAATTTAATAAATAGTTATATTTTTAATTAGTTTCAAATGCAGGATTAGGCATTGGAAATAGTATTTAATCAATCATGAACCCATGATCCAAGATTTTTAATGATTGCTATAATTAATATTTCTTAAAGAGATTGTTTTCTATTACAAAGTTAATTTCTTTTTTTTTTTTAGACAGTTTCACTCTGTTATCCAGGCTGTAGTATAGTGCCACAATCCTGGCTCACTGCAACCTCTGCCTCCCGTCTGTGTTCAAGCGATTCTCTTGCCTCAGCTTACCAAGTAGCTGGGATTTCAGGCACCTATCACCATGCCCAGCTAATTTTTATATTTTTAGTAGAGTTGGGGTTTTGCCATGTTGGCCAGGCTAGTCTCGAACTGCTGACCTCAGGTGATCCACCCACCTTGGCCTCCCAAAGTGTTGGGATTATAGGCGTGAGCCACCACGCCCTGCCGAATTAGCTTACTTTTCAAAAAATAAATTTAGAAGTACATTTAGGTAGAAATAAACCACCACTGTGGTTTATTTTTGGGTATGAAAGTGTCAGTATCATTATTATAAGACAATAATAAGATTATATACACGTTCTCCGTGAGAATCGGTTAGTCCTGGAATCATTCCTTTTCCTGTATGAGAATAGCCTTTTAACAGTTATTTTGGTTTGAGTTCTGTCCCTTAGAAAGTTGTCCCTATCAGATGACAGTATGAGGGAGACAGTAGATTGCCTGTTATTTTAATCTCTAAAATTAATTTAAGCACTGTAGAGAGTTAAACTCATTAGGTTTGTATTAAGTATTTTACACACACACACACACACACACACACACACACACAAATAAAGTAATGGTGTTTTCTAATCAAAATCTAATTCTTTTGCTCCCTTAGCGCTGGCTGACAGAGCAGAGAGCTCAGTGTCCTCATTGCCGGTAAGTGTTTTGCTATGATTATTTTTGAATTTGGAAAATAACGAGAGTCAGAATGTGCTTTCGGATTCATAAAGGCAGTTTTCCTGCAATCTGCCATGTTTCTCTTCGTGAAGATGGTTGAGTAGAAATAAGCAATCTGACTAGAAAAAGAAATGCGGGGACTAATTCGTGTGACTTAGAATTATATTTACTATATTGTACCCTGCCTCTCATAGAAAATTATTGTGTAATTTCTTAACTTACCTTTTATAATTAAGCAACACGTTTTTAATGTTTCTGGCTAAAATAATCTAGATAGGTCATAACTTACCTTTTATAATTAAGCAAAAAAAATGTTTTTTTTTTTTTTGAGACTGAGTTTCACTCTTGTTACCCAGGCTGGAGTGCAATGGCGCAATCTCTGCTCACCGCAACCTCTGTCTCCTGGGTTCAAGCAATTCTCCTGTCTCAGCCTCCTGAGTAGCTGGGATTACAGGCACGCACCACCATGCCCAGCTAATTTTTTGTATTTTTAGTAGAGACGGGGTTTCACCATGTTAACCAGGATGGTCTTGATCTCTTGACCTCGTGATCCACCCGCCTCGGCCTCCCAAAGTGCTGGGATTACAGGCATGAGCCACCATGCCCGGCCTAAGCAAAAAATTTTTAATGTTTCTGGTTTAAAAAATCCAGATAGTTTGACTGGGCTTGGTGGCTCACATCTATAATCCCAGCACTTTGGGAGGCTGAGGCAGACAGATCACTTGAGGTCAGCCTGGCCAACATAGTGAAACCTTGTCTCTACCAAAAATACAAAAATTAGCTGGGCGTAGTGGGGCATGCCTGTAGCCCCAGCTACTTGGAATGCTGAGGCGTGAAAATCGCTTGATCTTGGGAGACAGAGGTTGCAGTGAGCTGAGATCATGCTGCTGCACTTGAGCCAAGATGGTGCCACTGCACTCCAGCCTGGGCAACAAAGCCAAAAAAAAAAAAAAAATTCCAATAGTAGAGATAAATATAAAATAAAAAGTCTTCTGATTCTGATACCTCTCTACCTTGTCTTTTCAGAAGACATTGTTTCAGAAGAAATTGTTGGGTTTGGTATCTGTTCTTCCAGACTGTTTTTTTTGTGCATGTATTTTTTAAGGCCCTGATCTGGTATGATTGTGCCTGTATTTATATACATATCTATGTGATTCCCATATACTTTTTCTTAAAGTGTACAAATGATATAATATTGTTTTGCAGTTTGCTTTTTCATGTAAAATATATCTTTTCTTGATTATATGTATACATATGTCATTTTTTGGGAAAAAAGTGACTATAGTCATACCTTGATTTATTTATGCCCATATTGAGACATTTAGGTTATCTCTACTTTTGGTTTCAAAAAATAATGCCGGAGTGCCATCTGTTGCCCATTTTTCTTTTTGTATTCACTTTTCTTTTCTTTTTTTTTTTTCTTTTTTCTTTTTTTCTCTCTTCTCTTGATTTCTTTTTCTTTTTTGTCCCACTCCACTTCATTTCATATTTTTGAGACAGAGTCTCACTCTGTCATCCAGGCCAGTGTGCAGTAGTGGGATCTCAGCTCACTGCAGCCTCGACCTCCTGGGCTCAGGTGATTCTCTCACCTCAACCTCCCTGCTGACTGGCACTATCAAGTAGAATTTTCTATAATCGTGAAAGTGTTCTGTGTCTACACTGTCCAATATGGTAGCCACTAGCCATGTGTGGCTATTGATCACTTGAAATGTGTCTAGTGTCACTATATGATGAAATATTATTTTTATTTAATTTTAATTTTAAATAGTCACATGTGGCTAGTGGCTGTCGTTTGGGACAGTATAGCTGATATATATTTTTTTTTCCTCTGAGACAGGGTCTCACTCTGTTGCCCATACTGGAGTGCAGAAGCATGATTTTGGCTCACTGCAGCCTCCATCCCCCTGGCTCATGTGGTCCTCCTACCTCAGCATCATGGGTGGCTGGGACTATAGGCACATGCCACCATGTTTGGCTAATTTTTTGTAGAGCCAGGGTTTCATCATGTTGCCCAGGCTGGTTTCGAACACCCGGGCTCAAGCAGTCTACCTGCCTCAGCCTCCCAAAATGCTGGAATTACAGGCATGAGCCACTATGCCAACAGTACAGCTTTAGACTTAGAAGTGGAGAATTTGGTCCATATTCTGAATCATAGTTTTTTGTTTAGTTTTTAAATTTCTTTTGGTAAACGATGTGTTAATGTGGTGAAAATAAGTTGCAAAGAGAATTTTTTTTTTTTTTAGTTTTAATAGTGTTATGGGGCCAGGTGGTGGCTCATACCTGAAATCCCAGTACTTTAGGAGGCTAAGGTTGGAGAATCACTGGAGGCCAGAAGTTCAAGACCAGCTTGAGCAATATTGTGAGCTTCCTGTTTTTACAAAAAATTTTCAAATTAGCTGGGTTTGGTGGTGTCCTGCTGTAATCTCAGCCACTTGAGAGGCTGAGGCAGGAGGATCACTTGAGCCCAGGAGGTCAAGGCTACAGTAAACCGTGATCATGCCACTGCATCCCACCCTGGGTGATAGAGTGAGACCATGTCTCTTAAAAAAAAAAATAGTGTTACAGTATGAGTATTATTGTGCCCTCTATTTTGAGAAATGTGTTTATTCTAGAAAATAATCTCAAATTCCTGAGTTAGAATATGTATATGAATTTTCTTCCCAGTGCTCCACTCCAGCTACGAGAACTAGTAAATTGTCGTTGGGCAGAAGAAGTAACACAACAACTTGATACTCTTCAACTCTGCAGTCTCACCAAACATGAAGAAAATGAAAAGGACAAGTATGTCCTCAATTTCTTTGTTCAGTATTGAATGGATTTTGCCTTTGTGTTGTTTAATGACACTGTATTGGTAATTGCCTTTTAGTTACTTATGAAGTGGTCTTATAGTTCTTAAGTTTTTAATTTTTTCAATCGTGTGTTCCTATTAAGTAACATATTTTTAATATGTTTATTTAACAACAGTTATTTCATGCCCTGTATACACACAGACACCCCTTGCCTCCCTCTCTCCCCACACAGAAAGTACTTTGCTAAATGATAGGCATACAGAGGTAGATGAGACATGATTTCTGTTAACTGTTTAATGGGAAACAGTGATAATACAGTGTTAAATCATTTGAGGGACAGGAATGAATAAATGGTCTTATGTTCCATGATTGAAGGATTTTGAACTTATCTGGGGAGTGTTTATGGGGAGCAGATAAAGAAAGGAAGGAATAATGTGGCAGTGATTTGTTTTTATAGATGAAGAAACTACAACATCGTGAATGGTAAGGCTTCATTGTCGAGCAATAATACAATAATTTGAATTAGGTGAGATTCCAGGACTCTTGAATATTTAGAAACAAAGCCATATCACTTTCTGTGGAGTTACAACATGGTAAAGCAAGGCGTTGAAACCTCACAGGTCATTAGAAAAAATTGTATCTGTTTCTTTATTATACTGAGGAAATAGAACCATAGAAGTAAAAGAGAACAGGGCATGGTAGTGTGCACCTATAGTCTTAGCTACATGGGGGGCTCGGGCAGGAGGATCTCTTGAGCCCAGAGGACGGCTTAGGCAACATAGCAAGACCCCATCTCTTAAAAAAAGAAAAAAAAAATAGAGAAAGAGGCTTAACTATGACAGTATAACACATTAATGCATAATCGGAATTAAAACCTACTATTCGGCCAGATGCGGTGGCTCATACCTGTAATCCCAGCATTTTCGGAAGTTGAGGTGGGTGGAATACCTGAGGTTCGGAGTTCAAGACTAGCCTGGCCAACATGGTGAAACCTCGTCTCCACTGAAAATACAAAAATTAGCCATGCTTGGTGACAGATGCCTGTAATCCCCACAACTTGGGAGGCTGAGGCTGGAGAATAGCTTGAGCCCGGGAGGCAGAGGTTGCAGTGAGCCGAGATGGCGCCATTGCACTCCAGCCCCGGCAACAGAGCGAGACTCAGTCTCTTAAAAAAAAAAACCTGCTATTTAAGTTTAACTGGACTCTTAAGGAATTCTGTTACTTTTAGCAGAATCCCCGCACTTTGGGAGGCTGAGGCAGGTGGATCACCTAAGATCAGGAGTTCAAGACCAGCCTGGCCAACATGGCGAAGCCCTGGCTCTATTAAAAATGCAAAAATTAGCCAGGCATGGTGGCAGTTTCCTGTAATCCCAGCTACTCGAAAGGCTGAGGCAGTGAGAATTGCTTGAACCTGGAAGGTGGAGGTTGTAGTGAGCTGAGATCACACCATTGCACTCCAGCCGGGACGACAGAGCTAGACTCTATCTCAAAAAAAAAAAGCAAGTTCATTCCTTGGCCTTTTGGCTAAAATCAAGTGTCAAAAATGCAAGAGTGTGTCTATTTTATAAGCAAGAGAAAACTTAAAACGTTTTAATTATGGTAAAATATACATAAAATTTGCCATCTTAACCTTTTTTTTTTTGAGATGGATTCTTGCTCTGTTGCCCAGGCTGGAGTGCAGTGGCATGATCTCGGCCCACTGCAACCTCTGCCTCTCAGGTTCAAGCGATTCTCCTGTCTCAGCCTCTCAAGTAGCTGGGGTTACAGGCTCATGGCTAAGTTTTTGTGTTTTAGTAGAGATGGGAGTTTCACCATATTGCCCAGGCTGGTCTCGAACTCTTGAGCTTGGGCAATCCACCCGCCTCGGCCTCGCAAAGTGCTAGGATTTTAGGTGTGAGCCACCGTGTCCAGCCCATCTCAATCATTTTAAAATATACGGTCAATTGGCCGGGCACGGTGGCTCACGCCTGTAATCCCAGCACTTTGGGAGGCCGAGGTGGGTGGATCACGAGGTCAAGAGATCGAGACCATCCTGGTCAACATGGTGAAACCCCGTCTCTACTAAAAATACAAAAATTAGCTAGGCATAGTGGCACGTGCCTGTAGTCCCAGCTACTCGGGAGGCTGAGGCAGGAGAATTGCTTGAACCCAGGAGGCAGAGGTTGCGGTGAGCCGAGATCGTGCCATTGCACTCCAGCCTGGGTAACAAGAGCGAAACTCCGTCTCAAAAAAAAAAAAAAAAAATAAATATATATATATATATATATATGGTCAATTATGTTAAGTATGTTCACATGTACAGCCAATCTCCAGAACTTTTTAAACTTGCAAATCTGAAACTATACCCATTAAACAACTCCCTATTCCCTTTTCCCAGCGGCCCTTGGCAGCCACCGTTATACTTTATGTTTCTATCAGTTTGAGTACTCTAGATACCGCATGTAAGTAAAACCATACAGTACCTATCTTTTTGTAACTGGTTTATTTTACTTAGCAGAATGTCCTCAGGGTTCATCCATGTGTCAACATTTCCTACCTTTTTAAGGCCGAATAATATTATATTGTATGTATATGTCACATTTTGTTTATCCGTTCATCCGTCAGTGAAAATTGGCGTTGCTTCCACCTTTTGGCTGTTGTGAATAATGCTGCTGTGACCATGGGTGTTCATGTCTTTGAGACTCTGCTTTCAGTTCTTTTGGTTATGTAATCAGAATAGGAATTGGCTAGATCATGTGGTAATTCTATTTTTAATTTAAATTTTTGAGGAGTCTCCATACTGTTTTCCATAGTGACTGTGTATGTACCATTTTATAGTCCCATCAACAGTGCACAAGAGTTCCTATTTTTGTACATCCTGGCCAATGCTGTTTTTTTTTTTTTTTGATAGCAACTATCCTAATATGGTATAAGGTTAGAATTCGCATTTCTCTAATGATTAGTGGTGATGAGTATCTTTTCATATGCTTATTGGAGATCTTTTGCTCGTTTTTAAGTTAGGGTTTTAAAATTTTATTTGTTGAATTATAGGGGTTATTTATATATTCTGGATAGTAAACCCTCATTCTTTCTTTTTTTTTTTTTTTGAGGCAGATTCTTGCTTTGTCGTCCAGGCTGGAGTGCAGTGGCACAGTTATCAGCTCACCTCAACCTCTGTCCCTCTGGGTTGAAGCGATTTCTTGTGGCTCAGCCTTCTGAGTAGCTGGGATTATAGCTGGGATTATATTATATCACGCCCAGCTAATTTTTTGTATTTCTAGTAGAGATGGAGTTTCACTCTGTTGGCCAGGTGGGTCTCAAACTGCTGGCCTCAAGTGATCCACCCACCTTGGCCTCCCAGAGTGCTGGGATTACAAGCATGAGCCACCACTGCAACCAGCCTGTTGTTTATTTGTGTATATGGTGTGAAATAAGGGTCTATATTAGTCTGCTAGGTCTTCCATAACAATACTGCTAACTGGGTAGCTTAAACAATAGAAATTTATAGGCCGTGCACAGTGGCTCACACCTGTAATCCCAACACTTTGGGAGGCTGAGGTGGGTGGTCAAGCGATTGAGACCAGCCTGGCCAACGTGGTGAAACCCTGTCTCTACTAAAAATACAAAATTTTTAGCTGGGTGTGGTGGCATGCGCCTGTAGTCCCAGATACTCGGGAGGCTGAGGCAGGAGAATTGCTTGAACCTGGGAGGTGGAGGCTGCAGTGAGCCTAAGTCGTGCCACTGCACTCCAGCCTGGTGATGAAATGAGACTCTCAAAAAAAAAAAAAAAAAGAAATTTATTTTCTCACAGTTCTTACAGGTGTAAGTCCAAGATTAAGTTGCTGGCAATGTTGGTTTCTGTGAGGCCTCCCTTTCTCCTTAACCTATAGATAGCCACCACCTAGCTCTGTCCTCACATGATCTTTGCTATGTGTACATGCACGCCTGGTGTCTCTTCCTCTTGTAAAGCACACTAGGCCTGTTGGATGTGGGTCCCGCCCTTATGATCCTTACTTAACCTTAATTACCTCCTTAAAGGCTCTGTCTCCAGATACATTCACACTGGGGATTAAGGCTTGAACCTATGAATTTGAGGGGGGACATAGTCAATCCGTAACAGAGTCTAACTTAATTGTTTTTCATGTGAATATCCAGTTTAAGAGAAAGTTTAAAATTGAGTTGTTCATTTCCATGAGGGTCCAGTCTTAAATTGTGCAATTAATCATCTGTCTTGATTATTGGTTTTGTTTGTTGTTCGTTTTTTGGTTTTTGTTTTTGTTTTTTTGAGATGGCTCTGTTGCCCAGGCTGGAGTGCAGTGGCGCAATCTCTGCTCACTGCAACCTCCACCTCCTGAGTTCAAGCAGATTTCCTGCCTTAGCCTTCTGAGTAGCTGGAATTACAGGCACATGCCATGACACCCAGCTAATTTTTGTATTTTTAGTAGAGACAAGGTTTCACCATGTTGGTCAGGCTGGACTGGAACTCCTGACCTCATGATCCACCCACCTCGACCCTCCAAAGTGTTGGGATTACAGGTGTGAGCCACTGCACCTGACCTTGATGATTATCATTGACCACATGTGGGAAAAGTATTTGTGCATGCTTATGTAGGTATAGATGCATAATCAATGTGATGATTAAGTACTTGCCCAAAATGTAGGAGTACAATAGAATATATCATCTGTAGTGTTGCTTGGAAATGACTCAATGTATGTGCTGTTTTTGAGAAGCAAATATGTATTTTACATGTGATTATGAAGTCCAGATTAATGAAAACAGTATTTTAAAAAGAATTGTCCACATAAACTTCTTTAGCTTACTTTACAGAAGCCATGGAGTAGATTTTATACTGTGTTTCTTGAGACATAATCGTTTAAAATTGATCTCTTTGCCCAACCTTAAGAATTTATGGAGGTAATTATGTTCTAATTTTATTTAATTTATAACTTTATTTTCTTTTCATATTGTATAGATGTGAAAATCACCATGAAAAACTTAGTGTATTTTGCTGGACTTGTAAGAAGTGTATCTGCCATCAGTGTGCACTTTGGGGAGGAATGGTGAGCAGAACAAATTCAGTATGTATTTTTTTAGTTAGAGACTGGAAGGCACTGAAATACTTGTTTTATTCAGATAGGAAATAGTGTTGTTATGCTCTCGTAGGATGAAGATTAAAATGCATTTGCTTTATAGATGCTTTATTAAAGATATTGCACTTTTATTCCAGAAGAATCTTATTTGCATAAATATTTTAATCTCTAACACTGATAAAACATATCCTCTCTTCATTTGCAAATCTTTTTGTTGTAGGAGCCAGGTCATTTTTTAAATTAAAGATCAGTTGATCAGATAGATGTAGGGGCCAGGATTTCCAATACAGTAAGAACCTAGACACTTGTGAAACAACGTGAGTGAACATATCTGGATCTTATAATCATTTTTTATTTTTTAGATTCTTTTTTCCCATCGAATTCAAGAGCAGTTTTTAAAGACAATCTCCCATCGAGTCTGAAGCATTAAAATCAGTTTTGTTAGAAGCAGCTTTTTAATTTTAAAGTCATGTTCTGTTGTTTACTGAATACTTAATCAAATGATTTCCTTACAGTAATAAGTACAATTGACATAAATAGGTTGAGAATAAACACGATAGATTCTTAGTGAGGAAAAATAAGTGATGGGGGAAATGCAAGTGGGTAGGCATCTAGAGTTGCCATGAGAATTGATCATTCTGAGGACATCAGTCAGTATGTTTTACAGAGTGGCAGGCCAGATTGAGTAGAGCTCAATTCAAAGAGCTTTCTGTTAGAATTTGAATATTAATGTGCTGACTAGAAAAAAATAAGAAGTTATCACATTTAATACTTTAAATGTATAGGTTTTATAAGAGACAGTAGAAACATTTTTTTGTATACTTAAAGTGAACATGTACAAATCTACATCTTTTTTCTTTTGGAGATAATAGTGGGATACTTTGGCTAAATAAGATAATTTTAGTAAGAACTTACATGATTATAGGAGGCTTCTTATAATAAAAATATAATAATTCTGGTTACCAATCAAGAAAATTATTTTTAGATAGTTAGCTATAAAAATTAGTTAGCTGAATGCAACTGGATTTGTGAGGCTAACTTGTATCAGCCTTCTATCTCTGTAGTAACTCTGTGGGATGGGAAATGGGTTCATTGCTTTTGCTGATTTTGTATCATGGGCTTTTTGTTCAAGTGTCTTTTTTTTTTCAGTGCATTTTTCAAGGTGCTGTTAAATCAAGTGTTTTTCTGATTCATTCTGTGGTAGAGACTAGGGATTTGTGGTACATTCATACTGTGGTAGAGACTAGGGATTTGGTGATGAACATACCAAACAATTAATTACCTATTTAATTGGTATAACAAGTTATAGGAATAAATACAGGGAACTGACGAGGATGCAGAACTATGGCAGCTGATCCTATAAATCTGAGCTAAGCTTCAAAGCATGAGAAGGATTAAGACAAACCAAGATGGGAGAGGGAAGATAAAGAATTATTATTATTGTTTTGTTTTGTTTTTTGAGACAGAGTCTTGCTCTGTTGCTCAGGCTGGAGTGCAGTGGTATGATCTCGGCTCACTGCAACCTCTGCCTACCAGGTTCCAGTGATTCTCCTGCCTTGGCCTTCGAGTAGCTGGGATTAGTAGCCCAGGCTCGAGTGCAGTGGTGAGATCTCAGCTCACTGCAACCTCCACCTCCTGGGTTCAAGCAATTCTCCAGCCTCAGCCTCCCGAGTAGCTGAGATTACAGGCATACACTACCATGCCCAGCTAATTTTTGTATTTTTTAGTGGAGATGGGGTTTCTGCCTTGTTGGCCAGGCTGGTCTCAAACTCCTAACCTCAGGTGATCCACCTGCCTTGGCCTTCTAAAGTGCTAGGATTACAGGTTTGAGCCACTGCACCTGGCATTATTTTTATTATTTTGTTGTTTTTCTTTTTAAAAAATATTATTCTTTTTTTGGAACAGAGTCTCTTTCTGTCATCCAGGCTGGAGTACAGTGGTGTGATCACAGATCACTGAAAGCTCTGCCTCACAGGTTCAAGCAATTTTCGTGTCTCAGCCTCCTGAGTATCTGAGATTACAGGTGTGCACCACGACGCCTGGCTAATTTTTGTATTTTATTAGAGATGGGTTTGTGCCGTATTGGCCAGGCCAGTCTTGAATTCCTGGGTTCAAGTGGTCTTCCCTCCTCAGCCTCCTAAAGTACTGGGATTACAGGCATAAGCCACTGCAGCTGGCTGAGAATTATTTTTTAATAAGAGTGAGTAATTTTTGTAAAGGCCTGGTGGAAAGAAGTTTGAGGACATGGAAAAAGACTGGTGTAGTCTGAGAGAAGACTGAGTGGCTGATAAGGCTGTAGCAAATGATTTGGGCTGTGGTTAAAGATTTTGGTTCTTTTTAATACGTTAATTTGTAGTTAAATGAATATTTTGCTAAAGCCTTTTATTTACAGTCTTGGAAGAGTTCCTACATGGACCAAATGATTTTAAGCAGGCACTGGCCTGCTTCAAAATTAAGTTAGCTAAATAGATGAAATTCATTTGAAATATTTACTGGTTTATTAGTGTCCATAGAGTGTTACAAAGGAATCTAAATGCTGATGAGAGATGTGAAACTGTTCTAAAACTACTCTAATTTAAATAGCATGGCGGACATACCTTTAAACCTTTGGCAGAAATTTATGAGCAGCATGTCACTAAAGTGAATGAAGAGGTAGCCAAACTTCGTCGACGTCTCATGGAACTGATCAGCTTAGTTCAAGAAGTGGTAAGACTACTACTAAAATACAGTTATTTTGTTTTTAATCTGTAATGTGTAATAATATATTTTTATAATACAAATTAATCGTATGTTGAAATCAAGATTTCCAAGATTTGCAAATTTGATAGGCTGCACCTATAGTCAAATTCTATAAATTTCAGACTAGCTGAGGAATTTGCATATAAAGCCCCTGGTCTGTAAGGAAGCAGTTACAGTCGGAGAATTACCACTTAGGCAGAATTAGAAAATCAGTTAGTGAGTTTTAAAAGTCTATTTATTACAGAGTCAGTAATTCTTTTTTTTTTTTTTTTTTTTTTTTTTTGAGACAGTTTCACTCTTCTTGCCCAGGCTGGAGTGCAGTGGTTTGATCTGAACTCACTGCAACCTTTGCCTCCCGGGTTCAAGTGATTCTCCTGCCCCAGCCTCCCGAATAGCTGGGATTACAGGCACCCGCCACCATGCCCAGCTAATTTTTTGTACTTTTAGTAGAGACAGGGTTTCACCATGTTAGCCAGGCTTGTCTCGACCTTCTTCTGGAGATCTGCCCACCTCAGCCTCTCAAAGTGCTGAGGTTACAGGCGTGAGCCACTGTGCCCAGCCCCAATAATTGACTTCTAAACAGAATCAATACCGACTTTTACAGTCATTCATTAAATTATACATTCTTTGGATCCCTAGCTTTTGGGTGAGTTTTTTTTTTACTAAGGAGGGAACTATCTGTCATATGCTGATTTAGAACTCCACAGAGTTGAAAGTGTAATATTTAACATTACTCTTTAGATATTGTATAAGTCAAACAGCTTTAGTTGGCTATTTATAATGTTATTTCTGTGAAAAAATGTGATAATCCCCAAAGAATGAAATACTAATTATATTTTTAGAATATATTTTGTTTTAGGTTGGCAGAATGACAGTCATAAATGAGGTTTATGGACCATTTCCTAACTTAAAATGAAGTTTGTGGACCATATCCTAACTTAAAAACAGATGCCGCCTTTGTTTTACTCCTTTAGCAATCAAGAACGAAGTGATCATTTGTAACATTCTTTATACAGAAAATTTGTGATTTTGATTACATGTATGCCATTTTGAAATATAAGCAAGTTGGGTCATTTCCATTTGGCCTACCTTAACTACTTTTTTCCTATTATCTATTCTTGGCAATATAATGTGGTGCTTCTGTTTTTAAATTTTATCCAATTAAAATTATTCTGACCTGTTTATCTTTTAGGAAAGGAACGTAGAAGCTGTAAGAAATGCAAAAGATGAGCGTGTACGGGAAATTAGGAATGCAGTGGAGATGATGATTGCACGGTTAGACACACAGCTGAAGAATAAGCTTATAACGCTGATGGGTAAGTGTTTTTGTATGCTGCTGGGGTACCTGGTGGTTTCAGCTTCTTTGAGATTCAGTCTTTAAAGAGTAAGGGTGGTGATCCTAGGAAGGAATCTTGAGATTTTAATCGACTCCATGTTGTTACAATGTAGGCAGATAAATGTTTGACTTGTGTTTAGAAATGATAGGAGAGAAAAGTTGTTTTTCTTTTTCTTTCTTTCTTTTTTTTTTTTTTTTTTTTTTTTTTTTTTTTTTTTTTTTTTTTTTTTTTTTTTTTTTTTTTTTTTACAAATTTGCATGTCATCTTTGTGCAGGGGCCATGCTAATCTTCAGGGAAGAGAAGTTTTCATAGTGATTTGGATGAAAATCCTAATGGCCAGTGGGCATTATTGTTAGGTAGCTTTTTTTTTCAAATCTAATGGAATTCCTTCTTCTAATGTCCCATATCCTTTCCGTCCATTTTCATTGAGGATGAAGAACTTACATTTGTAAATGTCAGCGTCATCCCGCCAGCTTTTTCTTAGAGATTTAAAGTCTTGGCTTTTGATTTCTAGCAGATTTCATTTTATATATGTTTAATTATATTTATTGCTGAACTTTGCTGTTTCTCAGAGATTCCTTCATTCTTCTTTGATTGTGGAGTCTGGTATTAAACTTAAAATTTAAGAGTTAGACCCAGTGCTAAAGTTTGTTTTGTTTTATTTGTTTTGGTGATCTTAGTCCTTCCACTGTTTTGCTGACTAAAAACCAGCTTTGTATTTTTTATCATAGCCCAAAGTAAAATATATACTTTAATTAAGGTGTGAATGAAGAATTTTTTTATCAGCTGTCTTGATTCTCCAAGATTTTAGCCATGTCTTTGTGTCATCCAAAGTAATGATTTTATCATTTTACTTTTAACTTTTTAAAAATAAGATGCAAATATCTTTGAATTTGGATATTTGTGTATCATTCATGAATTGCTTTTATATTATAATTCTATACTATTTTAATACCTGATTTTTTAGTTTTTTTCCCCACAGACCCAGCAGCAAATAGTCTTAAAAAATCATTCTTCTAATAGTTAGATTGAAAAGCACAGTTCATTCACACAGTGGAGCAATTAGATAAAACCTGCGGGTATTAATTATACCAGTCACAATGCCACATAAAGATTTTATGTAAATGAAAATCATAATTATTCTTAGGTCCTCAGTTGCAGTCAGTGATACATGTAGGTCATCTTAATTTTTCAGGACTTAGATAGTATTTGAGTTTCCTTTAAGTTCATTAAGCCATGTAGAGTATTGGTATGTTGATATGTATTAGGACTTGAAAATTGAGAGGATCTTTACTGTTGATACGATCTTGAGTAGTAGCCAAATACACATTTGCATGTGGTCTTGTTTATCTTGAGTGAATTTGTTCATTGCTTCATTTATTTAATTGAATCAACTAAAAGTAAAATAATATCACAGTACAAATGTCTGAAGTTTATTAATTTTACTTAATTTTTCTACCTGTATAACTCCATGAAATAGCTTGCCTTTCCAATAACTGAACTTGCCCTGCTTTTGTGGCTTTCAACTTATTTTTCATTATGAAAAATTAAAGTTTATGATTTCCAAGATAGCTTTTATGACTAAATAGGATTTCTTCTAAGGATAAGAGGTGAGGGAAAAGATATTTTCAGGGTTAGGATATTTTAGAATAGTCTCATAAGCCTCAGATTTTTAATTCATACCACAATTTCTGCCACTAATTTTTATTGTTATTATTTTTGAGACAGAGCTTGCTCTGTCACCCAGGCTGGAGTACAGTGGTGTGATCTTGGCTCACTGCAACCTCTGCCTCCTGGGTTCAAAAATTCTCATGCCTCAGCCTCTCGAGTAGCTGGGACTACAGGCACATGCCACCATGCCTGGCTAATTTTTGTGTTTTCAGTAGAGACGGGATTTTACCATGTTGGCAAGGCTGGTCTGGAACTCCTGACCTCAGGTGATCTACCCCCAACCCCATCCCTTGACCTCCCAAAGTGCTGGGATTGCAGGCGTGAGCCAACATGCCCAGCCTCTGCCACTAATTTTTAAGTTGAATTATGTATTGTAGTGTTGTTCATAGGCTAGTGTTTTAGGATTGTGGGATGTGGTGATGGTAGAAATTAATATCTGATAATATTAGATTCTAGCTAATAATTTATTTTAACTCTTTTTGCAATCTAGAAATTCTGAGTTGTGTTGCAAAAATAAAAATTCTAGGCTGAGGCAGGTGGATCTCTTGAGCCCAGGAGTTTAAGATCACCTTGGGCAATGTGGTGAAACCCCATATCTACTAAGAAAATAAAAGAAAAATTAACCAGATGTGGTAGCATGCACCTGTAGTCCCAGCTACTCAGGAGGCTGAGGTGGGAGGATTGCTTGAGCCTCAGAGGTAGAGGTTGCAGTGAGCTTCAGTCACGCCATTGTACTCCAGCCTGGGCGATAGACGAGACCCTGTCAAAAAAATAAGTTAAAAATAAATAAAAGTTCTCCCTTTTTCCATAAATGTTTTTCCATATCAAATAACACTACAGATTGATAAAACTTTTGCTCTCCTCATTAATGTACTTCCAGTTTTTCAAATTTTTTGGTTTACAAAGAAGATGGCCTGATTTGGTAAGCATGCCTGTTTTCTTTTTGTTTAAAAACATATAAAGTGGCCAGGCGCAGTGGCGCACACACCTGTAATCCCAGGACTTTGGGAGGCCGAGGTGGGCGGATCATGAGGTCAAGAGATCGAGGCCATCCTGGCCAATGTGGTGAAACCCTGTCTCTTCTAAAAATACAAAAAGTAGCGGGGGCATGGTGGTGGGCACCTGTACTCCCAGCTACTTGGGAGGCTGAGGCAGGAAAATTGCTTGAACCTGGGAGGCAGAGGTTGCAGTAAGCCAAGATTGCTCCACCGCATTCCAGCCTGGTGACAGAGAGACTCCATCTCAAAAAATATATATATATTTATATATTTTATATATAATTATATTTATTATATATAATATATATTTTTATATATAACATGTTTATATATAATATATATAGATACATAAAGCATTTTCTATAATGATAATTTTTGTAATGGGGTATGTGTGTGTATATATGTATATTTTACATATATATGTATATTATATATATATATATATATATATATATTTTTTTTTTTTTTTTCTTTTTTTGATACAGAGTCTCTGTTGCCCAGGCTGTAGTGCAGTAGTGTGATCAAGAGTCACTGCATGGCTGCATGCAGCCTTGACTTCCTGGGCTCAAGCGATCCTCATGCCTCAGCCTCTTGAGTAACTGGGACTGCAGGCATGCACCAGCACTCCTGGCTAATTTTTTTTTTTTGGAGACGGAGTTTCACTCTTGTTACCCAGGCTGGAGTGCAATGGCGTGATCTCGGCTCACCGCAACCTCCGCCTCCTGGGTTCAAGCATTTCTCCTGCCTCAGCCTCCCAAGTAGCTAGGACTACAGGCACGTGCCACCATGCCCAGCTAATTTTTGTATTTTTAGTAGAGACGGGGTTTCACCATGTTGACCAGGATGGTCTCGATCTCTTGACCTCGTGATCCACCCACCTCGGCCTCCCAAAGTGCTGGGATTATAGGTGTGAGCCATGGCGCCCGGCCCAATTTTTAATTTTTTTATAAAGACAGTATTGCCATGTTGCCCATGCTGGTCTCAAATACCTAGGCTCGTTATCTTCTTGCTTTGGCCTCCCAAAGTGCAGGGATTACAAACATGAACCTCCGCCCCCGGCCAGTAATAATAATTTGTTTATCGTTTTCTGTCTCCAACTTTTTGAGACTGTTCACCTCTCTGGGCATTTTTTTTTTTTTTTTTTTGTTTAACAGATCCTTGTATGTTTACAAGACAGACCTTTTGCTGATATTTAACATAAAAATCTGGCCCACTTTGTATTCTCTTTGAAGCTACAGTTAAATTTGGTAAAAAATTATTTCAGAATAGCTGACTGAATGAAATTCTTGTTATTGCTTCTTCCCAAAGGAATATGAAAATCTAAAAAAGTAAATTTTTTGCTTAAAGTATATTGTCGTTGCACATTTCATTTCTTAGATGAGTTTAATCTAAATGATATCTCGTCTAAAACTAATTAGAATTGATTCTGAAGTTCTCTTTTCAAGGCTACTATGATATTAAATTCAACCTCTTAAAGTTGTATGTGAATTTTTAGGGTAGCTATAATGAAGAATTTTTGCTTACTTGAAGTGGATTTCTTGTTATTGAATATGTTCATTGGAAGTTAATTTTATTCTTAAGCCAGTAATGAGTCCAAGTGTTGATGATTCACTATTTTTAAACAGGTCAGAAAACATCTCTAACCCAAGAAACAGAACTTTTGGAATCCTTACTTCAGGAGGTGGAGCACCAGGTGATGAAATATTAAATGTAATGAGATAGTCTTTATCCTTTTTTCTCTGTATACTGTAAAAGTTTTTTTTTTTTTTTGACAGATTATCTGTATGAGATTAAAAGATCTGTCGATCTTTGTGCCATAATGGAGATTTTTATGAAATAGGAATCTGCTAATTCTTCTCAAGTTTTTTCTTCATTTTTGGAAACTACATTAGTAGAACTACATTCTGCTTTATAAGAATAGAGTTCTTTCCATAGAAATCTGAATGTATAAAAAGTTAAAATCTCCCCACACTGTGACTTAAGTGGTGGCTTTGAGATATTATTACCAGTTACTTTACACATAGCGATTATTATACTAAAATTTATCATTTTTATTTGTTGAGGAAATATTAAGTCCTAAATAGCAGACATTATTCTAGATATTGGTGATACAGCAGTGAACAAAATGGTGAAATTCTGTCTTCATAGAGTTTATATTTTAGATTAGGGTAGGTGAATATGAAACATATAGTAAATGAGTAAATAAAATATATAGTGTTATATGAATATTTGATATATTCACTTGTCTGGAATTTGGTTTTTGTAATATCTCTCTATGCCTTATACAGAGCTGTCTCCTGAGATTTTTATCTTAAGCATTCTGGGGATTCCCTTCACATCTTTCTTGTGTTCAATTCCATGTTTCCTGGTTTCTATGACTTCTACTCTGTTGGTTTACTTGTTTTGTTTTAATATTCCACTTCCCTCAGTAGCTTTCCAGGAAGGGTAATCAGAACATATTTTTCTTGAACTACATGTCTGAAAATATTTTTATTTTATCTTTGTACTTGATTGACAGTTTGGCTGGTAGGATTCAGTACGTAAATATTTACTAAATACTTATTTTTCTTCATTATCCTCATTCGTTTTTGCTTTTCCTTTTTACACACACACACACACGTGTGTGTGTTTGTATGTATATTTTTTTGAGACAGAGTCTTGCTCTGTTCCCAAGCTGCAGCGCAGTGGCATGATCTTGGCTCAGTGTAACCTCTGCCTCCCGGGTTCAAACGATTCTCCTGCCTCAGCCTCAGCCTCTTGAGTAGTTGGGCCTACAGGCACGCACCACCACATCCAGCTAATTTTTGTATTTTTAGTAGAGATATGGTTTCACCATGTTAGCCGTGATGCTCTCAATCTCTTGACCTTGTGATCTGCCCATCTTGGCCTCCCAAAGTCCTGGGATTACAAGTGTGCACCACCGCCTTGTAGAAATGAGGTCTCAATACGTTATCCAGGATGATTTCGAACTTCTGAGCTCAAGCAATCCTCCTGCCTTGGCCTGTCAGAAGTGCTAGGATTATAGGCGTAAGCACCATGCCTGGCCCATTATGCCCATTTTTATTTGTATATGTTGTTTCCATAGTCAAAAGACTTAATCTCCTCCAGAGAATAAACTAGCAGCCTCTGCTGGAGTGATGGGACAATTTTAGACCACCTTTGGTGGGATAGGAGTGGGGAATCTGAGTATTTATGTGTTGTGGTTTTTTTTTTTTTTTTTTTTTTTTTTTTTTTTTTTTTTTTTTTTTTTTTTTTTTTTTTTTTTTTTTTTTTTTTTTTTTTTTTTTTTTTTTTTTGAGATGGAGTTTCGCTCTTGTTACCCAGGCTGGAGTGCAATGGCATGATCTCGGCTCACCTCAACCTCCGCCTCCTGGGTTCAAGCAATTCTCCTGCCTCAGCCTCCCGAGTAGCTGGGACTACAGGCACGTGCCACCACGCCCAGCTAATTTTTGTATTTTTAGTAGAGACGGGGTTTCACCATGTTGACCAGGATGGTCTCGATCTCTTGACCTCGTGATCCACCCGCCTCGGCCTCCCAAAG
>PVKV010026212.1:0-28396 GCA_004027835.1 Alouatta palliata | reverse complement strand
AGTGACTTTAAAAACAAGTTGAGTCCTATTATTCCTTTGCAAAAATACCAAAGGCTCCTCATCTTGAGGAGGAGCCTCAAGAACTCAAAAAACTGAAGTTTTTTCTTTTCTTTTTTTTTGAGACAGTTTTGCTCTGTCACCTACGTTGGATTGCAATGGTGTGATCTCAGCTCACTGTAACTTCTGCCTCCCAGGTTTTTTAAGACGGGGTTTCACCATGTTGGTCAGGCTGGTCTTGAACTCCCTACCTCAGGTGATCCGCCCGCCTTGGCCTCCCAAGTGCTTGGATTACAGGCGTGAGCCACCGTGCCCAGCCGATGCCTCCCAGGTTTAAGCTAAGTAGCTGGGACTACAGGTGCCCACCATCACACCACCTAATTTTATTTATTTATTTATTTAATTTTATTATTTTTTTTAAAGACGGGGTTTCACCATGTTGGTCAGGCTGGTCTTGAACTCCCGACCCCAGGTGATCCACCCGCCTCGGCCTCCAAAGTGTTTGGATTACAGGCGTGAGCCACCGCGCCCGGTCGCCGCCTAATTTTTCTATTTTTAGTAGAGATGGGGTTTCACCATGTTGGCCAGACTGGTCTCGAACTCCTGACCTCAAGTAATCTGCCCACTTTGACCTCCCCAAAGTGCTGAGTTTACAGATGCAAGCCACTGAGCCTGGCCTGGGTTTTGTGTTTTAAAAAATTCCAACCCTAACTCAGAAGGCATTCCTCCTAATTCCCATCTATGAAATCACTGCATAAGGAAAGCAACACAAAGGATTCCTCTAGCTGTTCTGATGATCTGCAGTGAAACCAACAATCTTTCCTGGTCATTGTGTCATCATCAAGGGCTGAGCCCCAGCCAGAGCCAGCTGTGAGAATCCAGACATTCCCCAACGCCCCTAATATAGGTGATGCATTGACTCACGTGGCACAGCACTCCGTCTGTAGGTATCTCTGTCGGCTTCTCCTCTTGTGAGTCTTGCAGGTCGCTCACCCTCCAGACCTATATAAATCAAACCACACTGTGAACACAGGGCAATGTGGGAACTCTGTCCCTTAAAGCCAAGAAAACTGGCATTGCTCTCCTGTTTTCACTCAGCAACCACTTTGTTAAGATGGGTTAATAGGGAAACGAACTCCTTAAACTGACAATGTCAGCTAGAAACAATTATTTCTCCACAGAAACTTATCATTGACAATCTCGTTCCTCAAAGACCTAGAACACTCACATCTCGGTTAAAATGCCACCAATCTGCAAAAAAGTCTTCCATTGGTTTCAACATAAAACCATTTTTCAATTATTTGACAAATCTAGATATGTAGCTATTTCTATGAACATCTAAAAAGTCAAAATTTTGAACCTGATCCATGTAAGTGGAAAACTTAGGCATCATAAGCTCAAAGTCCCAATTCCAATATTAAGTGCATAATCTAGGGGCTACAAAGAATCTGTTAGCTCCTCTTGAGCTTCTTCACATACCTGTTAGGCTGTGGGATATACATTAAGGCAAACTTTACTATTTATTATCTTTTTTGAGACAGAGTCTCGCTCTGTCACCCAGGCTGGAGGGCAGTGGCACAATCTTGGCTCAGTACAATCTCTGCCGCCTGGGTTCAAGCAATTCTCTCACCTCAGCCTCCCTAGTAGGTGGGATTACAGGTATGTGCCAACAAACTCAGCTAAGTTTTGTATTTTTAGTAGAAAGTAGGTTTCACCACATTGGCCAGGCTGGTCTCGAACTCCTGACCTTAACTGATCTACCTGCCTTGACCTCCCAAAGTGCTGGGATTAAAGGTGTGAGCCACTACACCCAGCCTAATTATTTTTGTTTTGGTGATCTTTAGTAGAGACAGGGTTTCACCATGTTGGCCAGACTGGTCTTGAACTCCTGACCTCAAGTGATCCTCCTGCCTTGGCCTCCTAAAGCGCTGGGATTACAGGTGTGAGCCACCACACCCTGTTTAAGGCACAAACTTTAAGAACTACCTTAAAAATATTATCATAAACACCCAGGCTCAGTGGCTCATGCCTGTAATCCCAGCACTTTGGAAGGCCGAGGCAGGTGGATTCACTTGAGGCCGGGAGTTCAAGACCAGCCTGGTCAACATGGTGAAACCCTGTATCTATTAAAAATACAAAAATTAGCCAGGTGTGGTGGTGCCTGCCTGTGATCCCAGCCACTCAGGAGGCTGAGGAAGGAGAATCATGTGAACCCAGGAGGAGGAGGAGGAGGAGGAGGTTGTAGTCAACTGGGTGCACTCCAGCCTAGGCAACAGAGTAAGACTCTGTTCTCAATAACCACAACAGCAATAAAAACAACAACAAAAACCTCATAAACACAGTAAGCAATCGTTTAATCTAGTATTTTCTCTACCCAGTTACCTTGGAATTTACTAGATTAAACGGTTCATACTTTATGATTAGAATATGAACTGTTTCCTGTTGTTTTTTTTCGAGACAGGGTCTTGCTCTGTCACCCAAGCTGAGTGCAATGGCCACAATCACAGCTCAATGCACCCTGAAGTTCCTGGGTTCAAGGACAGGTGTGCACCACCACCATGCCTGGCTAATTATTTTTTTGTAGAGATGGGGTCTCACTGTGCTGCCCTGGCTGGCCTCAAACTCCTGGACTCAGGCAGTCCTGCCTTGGCCTCCCAAAGTGCTGGGATTATAGAAATGAGCCACTGCACTCAGGCAGAATGAACTGCTTTTAAAGCAGAAATAAATTAACCATGTAGTGAGTGGCAAAAATAAATGTCAGGCCCAACTACATCAGAACATACCAAGTACAGATAGGCACTGTTATTTCTGTCCCCAGGTGATTCCACAATGTAGCACAGAACTTTTGCTAAAAAGGTACATTATGGGCTGGGAGCAGCGATTCATGCCTGTAATCCTAGCACTCTGTTTGGGAGGCTGAGGTGTGCCGATCACCTGAGATCAGGAGTTCAAGCCCAGCTTGACCAACATGGTGAAACCCCATGTCTACTAAAAATATAAAATTAGCCGGCAGGCGCCTATAATCCCAGTCTCAGCAGGCTGAGACAGAATTGCTTGAACCTGGGAGGCGGAGGTTGCAGTGAGCCAAGATCTAACCACTGTACTCCAGCCTGGGCAACAGAGTGAGACTCCATCTCAAAAAATAAAGATACATTATATGTACCTAACCACCAGAATCCACTGGGGAGCTTTCACAGTAAATAAATTCCTGAGCTCCATAAACTAACTCTCCAGGGGAACCTGGACCCTCGGATGCAGTTTAGGAATCTGTGCATTTTGTCACCCCAATCTATGCTCTCTGCAGCTCCTACAAAGTTTAATAACAAAGAACCATAACCCCTGGCAGTGGGGGACCACCAGATGCCCAAGGAGGGAGCAGATCAAAACTCCCCATGCTGATCAGTAGTGGGACTGCACCTGTGAATAGCCACTGCTCTCCAGCCTGGGCAACATAGTGAGACCCTGTCTCTTTAAAAAAAAAAAAGAAAAAAAAGAAAAAGAAAAAAGAACCATAACCTAGACAAAATGCAGGTGGGGTGCAGTGGCTCACCACTATACTCTAGCCTGGACAAGAGAGCAAAGCTGTCTCAAAAAAAAAAAAAAAAAAAAAGAGCCAGCAATGATCTCAAGATTCAGAAGATAATTTTCTCACACCACACACAAGTGCATTTTCTTTTACACTGTAGTGTACACTATTGGTTTTCCATTCCACTTTTTAAAATTTTTGCCCTCTTGGCAAGAAAACTACAAAACTCTTGTTTCTTTCAAGGTGGTAAACAGCTTTGGACTTCTTGGGGATAGTACAACTGATACTGCTGGAAAAGTGACAAACTATTTGTGCTTAAGGCCATCTCATAGATGGCCTGAAGAACTGAGTCTAGTTCTTGTTCAGGTCCCAAGCCATGGGCCAAAGGTTCTAGCACTTGACCAGATTCCTGCAGGCTAGAGCCCTCTAAAGCTGACACCAGCTAAGAATGCTTCTGTCCCTTACACAAAACTATCCTTAAATAGCTGGAGGCATTTGTTTGGGCATCATACCTTTAGGCCGAGGCCTGCCTGTCTCTGGACGGCTGCGGCGTAGGGTGGCAGGCACGATCTCTGGGGGCAGATGGAGGTAATCACGGAGATACTGGATACCCTCATTGGTAAGGTACCAGTAGAAATGTCTCCAGGCAAACTGTTCCTTCACGTAGCCTCGGGACTTGAGAGACTGCAAGGCAGAAAACTACTGTTAAGGCCTAACTAGAAGCTTGGATCATCCTACACAAGTCTTCAGTCCCTACCCTTCAAGTAAACAAGCAGCTCCGGCAGTCCTGACCTCCCCTTTGGAACTTGCCTTAACATTAAGGGAAGATCCCGCCATCCCATCCCATCCCATGTCATCCCACAGCCTTCCTCCTCATCCTCCTACCTGCATGGCCTTCATGACATGAAGGTTGGGCACGTTCTTGTCTGCCAACTCCGGGTGCTTAGGCATGTGGACATCCTTCTTGGCCACCATGACTCCCTCCTTAAAAAGGAGCTCATAAATGGCAATCCGGTTCTTCTTAGGCATCAACATCTGCAAGAAGGAGACGACTGTCAAGAGCACTTCTGAGTAATGTGGCCAGGGCCCGGTAATCAAGTTTGTGACCCTCAAGCGACCACACAAAACCATAAACAGCATGCCGGTGTAAGGACTATACGCTGCCAAACAGATTCGGCAGAGACCAGCTCCGTCCCTCCACACCCCTAAAAACAGTTCATGTGGAAAACTTGCCAATACGTTAAAACAAAAGCAGGAGAGGGGTGCACATTCGCGCCAAACTTCCGTAGTTCTCACAATCACAGAGATCAATGGGAGGGAGGGCAAGAGGCGCAGACCCTATATTATCCGGAGCAGTCGGAGGCCATCAGCGACTGCACTCATCACGGAATCGCGCAGCTTACCATAAGGTGTGTAGGCAAGGCCCAGAGGATAAAGCCCCCGCTTCTTGAAGGCGGCAGACCCCAAACCGAAGGACTAAAGCCTTCGCACCCTCGTTTCCTACCAACCACTCCTCCCCTAAACTAGAGCTCCAGGGCCAAGCATGGAGACAGTCGGGGGAGTCCTGTCCCCAAGGAAAAAGCGTGTCGGCGAGACACTGTCTCTCTAATCTCGTCTAGCTGGTCTCCGCCACACACTGGCTTCATCCTCCCCTCCTCCCTCGGACAATCTTCGCCTACCAGCGGCCCCCCTACCCCATAAAATAGGCCTGCAGCCCCTATTGCTACTCAGAAATGGGTGTGTGGGGAGTGGGAGAGAGGCCCCTTGCCCACACCTTGGGGGGGGAGCAGCCGCTAAGGCGGCAGGATGGCCCGGATGGGGGCCGATGGAACTCGAACTCCACGAAACTCACCGCGGCTGCTGTAGGGTCCGGGACCGGGACTGGAAAAGAAAGAGCATGCGCGGCGCTGCGTCTCTTCCGGCTGGCGTAGGCCCGCCCCCCGCCAGGACCCGCGAGGAGCCTGGGGCGGCCTCGGCGGTGCCTGAGAGACTGGCTGCTCTGACCGCAGAGCGTGACCGCCCGAGGGACGCACGCACGCATGAGGAAACCGCCACCCGGAACTTCTGAGCTTGCGTGCTTTATCAGTACAAGGTCACTTATTTTGGGCCTTCCCTTTAGGAACGCTTCTTTTTTTCTCGCCCAAAATGAAATTTGTTATGCAAGTGATAAAGCATAGAGAAGAGAGAGAACATACAAATCAGATAACAATAAAAGACTAGAAACATAATCCCATCGACCAAAGAGAATGGCTATTAATATTTTCGTATACATTTTCCCAAACTCATAGGCACTCACACAAATTGATTTTTTTTTTTTTTGAGACTGAGTTTCGCTCTTGTTGCCCAGGCTGGAGTGCAATGGTGCGATCTCTGCTCACCGCAACCTCCGCCTCCTGAGTCCAAGCGATTCTCCTGCCTCAGACTCCCAAATTGCTGGGATTACAGGCATGTGCCACCACGCCTGGCTCATGTTTTGTATTTTTAGTAGAGACGGGGTTTCTCCATGTTGGTCAGGCTGGTCTCGAACTCCCGACTTCTGGTGATCTGCCCACCTTGGCCTCCCAAAGTGCTGGGTTTACAGATAATAGCCATCGCGCCTGGCCTAGATTTTTTTTTTTTTAATTAAAAAAAATAGAATGTTGGCACAGCATTTTGGCAGCCTGAGAAAGGAGGAATGCTTGAGCCCAGGAGGTGTAGACCAGCCTGGCGACAATGAGACTTCATCTCTACAATTTTTTATTTTATTATTTTTTTGAGAGGGAGTCTTGCCCTATCACCCAGGCTGGAGTGCAGTGCTGCGATCTCGGCTCGCTGCAACCTCCGCCTACCGGGTTCAAGCGATTCTCCTGCCTCAGCCTCCCGAGCAGCTGGGATTACAGGTGCATGCCACCACGCCTGGCTAATTTTTTGTAGTTTTAGTAGAGATAGAGTTTCACCGTGTTAACCAGGATGGTCTTGATCTCCTGACCTCGTGATCTACCTGCCTCGGCCTCCCAAAGTGCTGGGATTACAGGCGTGAGCCACTGCACTGGCCAATTTTTTGTTTTGTTTTTTTAAATTGGCTATGGTGGTACACGTTTGTATTCCCAGCTATTTAGGAGGCTAAGGCGGGAGGATTGCTTGAGCCCTGGACGTGGAGGCTACAGTGAGCTGTGTTCTGCCCCTGCAGTCCAGCCTGGGCGACAGAATGAGACTCTGGCTCTATTAAAAAAAGAAAAAAAAAGAAAAGTGGACCGGGCACAATGACTCAGGCCTGGCTAATTTTTTGTATTTTTAGTAGAGACAGAGTTTCACCAGGATAGCCAGGCTAGTCTAGAACTCCTGACTTTGGGTAATCCTCCCACCTCAGCCTCCCAAAATGCTGGGATACAAGCATGAGCCATTGCACCTGGCCAGAGAGACGACTTTAGGGAAGATTGTAAAAGCAGCCGGCAAGAAAAGACAGGTGTGTCTGCCCGCTTCCCAGCAGCAACGCTGGAATGCAGTCAACTGAAATATGGTCTTCCAGTCTCTTCCCTTCCTAGAGCCATGGCGATCCTGCTGCAACATCAGACCGTGTCACTTCCCTGCTTCAATCCCTCTAATGGCTCCCCAGCTCCCTTAGAAAAATACTCAGTCTTTTCTTTTTTTTTTTGAGATAGTGTCTTGCTCTGTCACCCAGGCTGGAGTGCAGTGGCATGATCGCAGCTCAAGCAATTATTGTGCCTCAGTATCCCTAGTAGCTGGGATTACAGGCGTGCGCCACTGTGCCCGGCTAATTTTTTTTTTTTTTTTTTTTTTTTTTTTAGTAGAGACAAGGTTTCGCCATGTTAGCCACGCTGGTCTTGAACTCTTGAGCTCAATCGATCTGCCTGCCTCGGCCTCCCAAATTGTTGGAATTATAGGCGTTAGCCACCGTGCTCAGTCGACTTCATTTTTTATGTTTTCATATTTTATCCTCCTGGAACATTCTCTGATGTAAAACATTTTCCCTCCAAAGGGTTAGCCAGTATCTCAACACCATTTTCCCAATGAGCTATGCTTCTATTTATCTGAAAGACCGCTAAATTGTTTATGAGAGATGAATTCAGTTTTAGATTTTGTTGCATTTGAGATTCCTTTGAGATACACTGGTGCAAATGCACAGTTTAATTTTGGATGAAGGGTTCTGAATGTGTCCTGTGGAAGAGGATTCTGTGGGCTACAGGGGTAAGCCCTTCTCTCCCCACTCCACACCCTGGGCATGGTGGCTCAGGCCTGTCCGAGACCAGCCTGGGCAACATGGTGAAAACCCCATCTCTACTAATATGCTTGAATAAAATCCTGATGCCATAGGGTATGGTGGCTCACGCCTGTAATCCCAGTACTTTGAGCGACCAAGGCAGGTGGATTGCCTGAGCTCAGGAGTTCGAGACCACCCTGGGCAACATGGATTTTATTCAAAGTGCAACAAAAAGCCATGGAAATGTTTCAAGCAGTACTAACAATACAAAATTTAGCCGGGCGTGGTGGCAGGAGTGCCTGTAATCCCAGCTACTCAGGAGGCTGAGGAAGGAGAATGGCCTGAGCCCAGGAGGTGCCGACCAGCTCACTGCAACCTCCGCCTCCCGGGTTCAAGCGATTCTCCTGCCTCAGCCTCCTGAGCAGCTGGGATTACAGGTGCATGCCACCACGCTGGCTAATTTTTTGTAGTTTTAGTAGAGATAGAGTTTTACCGTGTTAGCCAGGATGGTCTTGATCTCCTGACCTCGTGATCCACCTGCCTCGGCCTTGAACCCAGGAGGCAGAGGTTGCAGTGAGCCAAGATCACCCCATTGCACTCCAGCCTGGGTGACAAAGCAAGACTCTGTCTCAAAAAAAAAAAAGAGAGAAATTGCATCTAACTTTTCAGATCTCCTGAGACTTAAAAGAAAAAATGCATTGAGTAGTAACCTAAAGATCTGTGCACTTTCCAATATCTATATTATACATCAAGAAAAAAATAAAAAGTAAAATACTGATGCCTGGGCCCCATCCCAAGGTATCTGACAACGTCAGTCAAGGGTATGGCCTGGGTGAATGAAGTTTTAAAAGCTTTCCAGTGCAGTGGCTCACGCCTGTAATCCCAGCACTTTGGGACGCAGCACTGCACTCCAGCCTGGGTGATAGGGCAAGACTCCCTCTCAAAAAAATAATAAAATAAAAAATTGTAGAGATGAAATCTCATTGTCGCCACCACGCCTGGCTAATGTTTTGTATTTTTAGTAGAGACGGGGTTTCTCCATGTTGGTCAGGTTGGTCTCAAACTCCCGACGTCTGGTGATCTGCCCACCTTGGCCTCCCAAAGTGCTGGGTTTACAGACGTTAGCCACCGTGCCTGTCCTAGATTTTTTTTTTTTTAATTAAAAAAAATAGAATGTTGGCACAGCATTTTGGCAGGCTGAGGAAGGAGGAATGCAGAAGTTACAGTGAGCCAAGATCGCACCACTGCATTCTAGCCTGGGGGATAAGGGTGAAACTCCATCTGAAAATAAATAAATAGATAAAATAAAAGTAATCACTTTAAAACATACATGGAATCCTGCACCATGTTGGCCAGGCTGGTCTCGAACTCCTGACCTCAAGTGATCTGCCCCCTTAAGCCTCCCAAATTGCTGGAATTACAGGCATAAACCACCATTCCCCACCAAGAGATTACTTTGATAAGGACCAACCCCACCCTTTCCACTCCCACCCCATATTGTACATGAGCTGTTAATATGTCCCATGAGATATAGGAATAACTTCCTGTCAGGTGTTGAAGACAAAAAACAAAGCAAAACAAAACAAACAAAATCCCTCTGAGGTTTAGAGACATGGATGTTTCTTGCCTGAGATCACGGAGTTAGAAGTGATGGAACTGGGCTCTGACTGGGGAGCCTGCAGGCTTCCCGCGGCTCTAGGCTGTCGCTTTGCAATGAGGTCCTCCTGCGGGAGCCAGGGCCAGAGCCAGGGAGCCACAGCCCAGGGTGTGGAGCAGGGAGAGGAGGGCTTACCCCTGTAGCCCACAGAATCCTCTGGAAGGCTTTTAAAACTTCATTCACCCAGACCATACCCCTGACTGACGTTGTCAGATACCTTGGGATGGGGCCCAGGCGTCAGTATTTTACTTTTTATTTTTTTCTTAATGTATAGTATAGATATTGGAAAGCGCACAGATCTTTAGGTTACTACTCAATGCATTTTTTTTTCTTTTAAGTCTCAGGAGATCTGAAAAGTTAGATGCAATTTCTCTCTTTTTTTTTTTTGAGACAGAGTCTTGCTTTGTCACCCAGGCTGGAGTGCAATGGGGTGATCTTGGCTCACTGCAACCTCTGCCTCCTGGGTTTAAGTGATTCTCCTGCCTCAGCCTTCTTAGTAGCTGGGATTACAGGCATGCACCACCACGACCAGCTAACTTTCGTATTTTCAGTGTAGACAGGGTTTCACCATGTTGACCAGGCCAGTCTTAAACTCCAGACCTAAGGTGATTCACCCACCTCAGCCTGTCAAAGTGCTGGGATTTACAGGCATGAGCCACCACACCTGGCCAACTCAATGCATTTTTACATATATGTATGTGTGTGTATAAATTGATGTTAATTACCATCCAGACCAAGATATAGAATACGGCCAATACTCCAAGAATCTCCTGTGCGGACAGTCCCCCCACCTGCATTCCCAGGTGCACATATTCTGACCCATATGAACCACAGTGTGCATTGGTGTCCGGCGACCTGCCCCTCCCTCTTGGTGAGGATCATGCATGTAGGTAGGTAATTTTTGCTACTGAGCCATGTTCTGCCGTAACGCTTACCATAGTTTGTTTATCCATTCACCAGCTGACGGACATTTCTGTTTTTCCAGTGTTTAGCTATTTATAACTAAAACTGCTAAGAATGCTCTTGTGTGTGGCTTTTGGTGGACATAGGTATTGAGCAGCAGCTGTTTTCTCTTTTTTTCTTTTCCTTTTTTTTGAGAGATGGTGTCTTGCTCTATCGCCCTGGCTGGAGTGCAGTGGCGCGATCTTGGCTCTTGCCTACTGGGTTCAAGAAATTCTCCTGCATCAGCTTTCCAAGTAGCCGGTATTACAGACATGTGCCACCACATTAATTTTTGTATTTTTTTTTAGTAAAGACAGGGTTTCACTATATTTGGCCAGGCTGGTCTTGAACTCCTGACCTCAGGTGATCCACCCCTTCTTGGCCTCCCAAAGTGCTGGGATTACAGGTGTAAGCCACCGTGCCTATCCTTTCCTTCCTTTCTTTCTCTTCCTTTCTTTCTCTTTCTCTCTCTCTTTCTTTCTTTCTCTCTCTCTTTCTTTCTTTCTTTCTTTCTTTTTCTTTCTTTTTTTTCTGAGTCAAAGTCTCCCTCTTTTGCCCAGACTGGAGTGCAGTGGTGTGATCACAGCTCACTGCAGTCTTGACCTTCTGGGCACAAACGATCCTCCTACCTTAGCGTCCCAAGCAGCTGGGACTACAGATGTGCACCACCATGCCCAGCTAGTTTTTAAACTTTTGTGTAGTGACACAAGGGTCATGGGGTGGGTCTCACTATGTTGCCTAGGCTGGTCTTGAACTCCTGGGCTCATGTGATTCTCCCACTTCAGCCTCCAAAAGGGGATTATAGGTGTGAGCCACATGCCCTGGCCTAAATGACTATTTCTAAAGCAGCCAAAGTTGTGAACCAGTTACTTTGAGGAAACTATGAACACCAAGAGAAGCCAGGGTTTAGGTCCCCAGGGACCCTGGGGGTCTCCTCAGATTGGAAAAGAGTAAACTGTGGTTTCTAAAGATTTTCAAGCTGCAATTCCTTGTTTTGAGATTCCTGGGTCTTTCATAAAATCTCTGATGTCACTGCAGGATTGGAGGAAGACCTATGGGAGCAGGGCCCTCTGTGGCCAGCACTGTGGCCAGGAGATTTCTCTATTTCCCAGGCTCTGGGGATGGGGCGGAGGATTCCAGTTCATGGCCCTGGTTGTAACAGCAATAAAGCAGACATTCCTCAAGAGACACCCTGGGCCTCGCCTCTTCCCCATCTCCTGGTGCCGCACCCAAAATAGCTTCCTAATCCTGTAGAATATCACCTCTTCCCACTCATGCAGAAACCCATTCAAAAGAGCCATCTGTGCTGCGAATCTTCATCTGTAGCTCGCATGACATATGTCAGTTTGTGGATGTAAGTATAGATGGCTGCTGATACATTCCTGGACACACACACACACACACGCACACACACATGCACACACACTACTTGATGCCATGGGCCGAAGGCCTGTTTTCTCCTCTAAATGGCACCTGCTCCCCTCCATATGGGACATCCCCTCCCCTTCCATGAGCCACCTCTTTTCCTATCGTGGTTTGCAGCAGCTCCTCTGACCTCACCTTTCTGGTGCTGCTGTGATTATTTTCCTGAATGATTAGATTATGACCAGGGTGAAAGTGAAAACAGAGTTTGGGGAATGTCACATATTTATAGCCTGTTGGATCTGCTGCCTTTGGACCTTGCTCTTGAGGAGCTGATCCACCTTGCTGTGGAGGTGATCCACGATGGAAGCCATCCACAGTGCTGCTAAGGTCTGGCTCGTCCATCATTACCTATAAACCTCTGAGCTTTTCTCCCACTTCTTTTTTTTTTTTTGAGACCGAGTTTCACTCTTGTTACCCAGGCTGGAGTGCAATGGCGCGATCTCGGCTCACCGCAACCTCCGCCTCCTGGGTTCAAGCAATTCTCCTGCCTCAGCCTCCCGAGTAGCTGGGACTACAGGCACGTGCCACCATGCCCAGCTAATTTTTGTATTTTTAGTAGAGACGGGATTTCACCATGTTGACCAGGATGATCTCGATCTCTTGACCTCGTGATCCACCCGCCTCGGCCTCCCAAAGTGCTGGGATTACAGGCGTGAGCCACTGCGCCCAGCCTTCTCCCACTTCTTATATTCTTTTTAACTGTCTTTTCATTTGAGACATACAATTATTATTATTTTGTTATTTGTGTTTTTTTTGAGCATTTATTCTACTTCTTTTATTCTTTTTTAACTGTCTTTTCTTTTAAGACATACAATTATTATTATTATTATTATTTGAGACAGAGTTTCACTCGTGTTGCCCAGGCTGGAGTGCAGAGGCACGATCTCAGCTCACTGCAAGTTCAGCCTCCTGGGTTCAAGCAATTCTCCCACCTCAGCCTCCTGAGTAGCTGGGATTACAGGTGCGTGCCATCACACCCAGCTAATTTTTGTACTTTTAGTAGAGACAGGGTTTCACCATGTTGGTCAGGCTGTTCTCAAACTCCAGACCTCGTTATTCACCCACCTCAGGCTCTCAAAGTGTTGAGATTACAGGCGTGAGCCATTGTGCCCAGCCAGTTTTTTTTTTTTTTTTTTTTTTTTTTTTCAGTAGAGATGGGGCTTCACCTTGTTGGCCAGGCTGGTCTTGAACTTCTGACCTCAGGTGATCTGCCTGCCTCGCCCACCCAAAGTGCTGGAATTACAGGTGTGGGCCACCACTCCTGGTGTATTTTGCTATATGTTCGTTTGTTTTGAGACAGAGTCTTGCTCTATCACCTATGCTGGAGTGCAGTGGTGAGATCTCAGCTCACTGCAACCTCTGCCTCCCAAGTTCAAATGACTCACATATCTCAGCCTCCTGAGTAGCTGGGATTACAGGCAACTGCCACCATGCCTGGCTAATTTTTTTTGTGTGTGTATTTTTAGTAGAGATGGGGTTTCACCATGTTGGCCAGGCTGGTCTTGAACTCCTGGCCTGAAGTGATACACCCACCTCAGCCTCCCAAAGTGCTGGGGTTACAGGCATGAGCCACCACACCTGGCCTCTTTTTAACTGTCTAACCACATCTCCAAGTACCGGTTTTACAGCTGGAAAAACTGAGACGTGGAATGTCAGCTCCATGAGGGCAGGGATTTTTGCCTGTGGTGCTCATGGTTGGGCCCCAGCAGCCTGGAACCATGCCTGGTACACAGGACAATCTCAGTAAAGATTTTTTAAAGAAGTGAATGAAGCTTGTGGTGCATTTTAATTTTGAAACTCCTCCTTTAACATTCTCTTTCTACTGAGCCTCCTTCCTCAGCATAGTCCGCCAGGACAAGTAAGGTGTCCACACTTCCCTCCCGAGAGTTTCCACTCCTATCCCCCTTCAGAGGCTCCTTTTACCTCTGCAGCTGAGGGCACAGACTCAGGAGCTATATGGCCTACAGCAAACTCTGGTTCCGCCACTTTGTAGCTGTGGGGCCCTGAGCAAATCTCTTAGCCTCTCTGTGCCTCAACTTCCTCATCTCTTTTTATTTTTGAGACTGGGTCTCACTCTGTCATCCAGGCTGGAGTGCAGTGGCGTGATCTCCACTCTCTGCAACCTCTGCCTCCCAGGTTCAAGCGATTCTCCTGCCTCAGCCTCCTGAGTAGCTGGGACTATAGGAGTGTGCCACCATGCCTGCCTAATTTTTGTATTTTTAGTAGGGACAGGGTTTCACCATGTTAGCCAGGCTGATCTTGAACTCCTGATCTCAGGTGATCCGCCTGTCTCAGCCTCTCAAAGTGCTGGGATTATAGGCATGAGCCACCATGTTCGGCTTCCTCATCTCTTTACTGGAGATGACAGTAGTACTCACCTCATGGAATTGGGGAGATGATTAAGAGAGTTCATACTAGTGATGTGCTTAAAGTACCTTGCACATAGAAAGTGCTCCGTAAATGCTAATCAGTATTATCTTCAATTTAAAAAGGTTTTTTAGGCCAGGCACGGTGGGTCCTGACTGTAATTCCAGCACTTTGGGAGGCCAAAGAGGAAGGATAATTTGAACACAAGAGTTTGAGACCAGCCTGGGCAACATAGTGAGATCCTGCCTTAAAAAATTTTTTTTTTTGGTTAGGCTAGGTGGCTCACTATGTTGGCCAGCCTGGTCTTGAACACCCGACCTCAGGTGATCCGCTCCCCTTGGCCTCCCAAAGTTCTGGGATTACAGGCGTGAGCCATGAGGACTGGCAGCTTAGTGAACTTTTTTTTTTTTTTTTTGAGACAGAGTCTCACTCTGTCACCGCTCATACTGGAGTGCAGTGGTGAGATCTCAGCTCACTACCATCTCCGCCTCCCGGGTTCAAGTGATTCTTCTGCCTCAGTCTCCTGAGTAGCTGGGACAACAGGCACACGCCACAACGCCCGGCTAATTTTTGCATTTTTAGTAGAGATAGGGTTTCGCCATATTGGCCAGGCTGGTCTGGAACTCCTGAACTTGTAATCCACCCATCTTGGCCTTCCAAAGTGCTGGAATTACAGGTGTGAGCCAGGGCTCCCAGCCAAGCTTAGTGAACTTTCATAAGACGGACACCCTTGTAATCACCACCCATGTGAAGAATGAGAACTTTGCCATTCCCCTACTTGCCCCCATAGAAGCCCTTCCCTGCCGCATCCCAACTGTAGTCCCTGGCTTCCTCCACTGGAGCCCATATCCGGACTCATGGGACTCACTTCCAGGAGATTCATCACCCAAGAGTGCATCTCTAGATACCATACTTCATTCTTACCCACTTTAAAAACAACTTTATTACAGTATAATTTACATCTAATAAAATTCCTCCATTTTAAGGGCACAATTTTGATGAGTTTGACAAGTGTATACAACCATGTAACAATGCTGACACAAGAACATTTCTCTCCCCGAATTCCCTTGTACCCCTTTATACCCGCTCCCACTCCCCTAGTCCTGGGTGGGCAACCACTAATTTGCTTTTTGTTACTCTAGATCAGATTTCCCCTTTCCAAAATTTCATATAAATAAAATCATGTTATATTCTTTTTTGGGTACAGCTTCTTTCAGTAATGGTTATGGAATTTATCCCTGTTCAGTGTTTCCTTCCTTTTCATTGCTGGGAAGTATTCCACTGAATGAATATACCAAAATTGTTGATGCATTCTTCTTTCGATGGACATTTGAGTTGTTATCCATTTTTGGCTATCACAAATAAAGCTGCTCAAGCATTGGTGTACAGGACATATGCTTTCCTTCACTCGGGTAAATAAATACCTAGGAGTGGGATTGCTAGGCTGTATAGGAGATATGTGCTAAAATTTATACAAAACTGTCAAACTGTTTTCCAAAATGACTGTGTGTTCAGGAAAAACTCTCAAACTGAGTTTTTCTTCCACTCTTGGGCCAATACAACAACCAGCATAGAAGATTTCCATGACCCCAAAATATATGAGAAGTTCTCCCCACCACCAAGCAAGAGATCAATTCTGCAGCACACCCCAACTGGGTGCCAGTTCCCACACTGTCTACCTGGAGATACTGTCAGGTTCCACAGATTTGGAGCTCAGTCCTCAAACACTACCCCCCATCCCACCCTGGCAGCCCTCAGATACCAGTAGCAAGTCTGGGCCTCAGGAACTTCTGACCAACTGGCTTCAAGTTGGCATTCCCGGCCGGGCACGGTGGCTCACGCCTGTAATCCAAGCACTTTGGAGGCCAAGGCGGGTGGATCACCTGAGGTCAGGAGTTCAAGACCCACCTGACCAACATGGTGAAACCCCGTTTAAAAAAAAAAAAAAAAAAGTTAGCGTTCCCACAATCCCATCTTTGAGGGCAATTACTTTGCTGAAGTAGCTCACACAACTCAGGGAAACATTTACTTATGTTTATTCATTTATTAATGTAAATGAAAAATACAAGCCAGTCGCGGTGGCTCATGCCTGTAATTCGAGCACTTTGAGAGGCCAAGGTGGGCAGATCACCTGAGGTCAGGAGTTTGAGACCAGCCTGGTCAACATGGTGAAATCTTGTCTCTACTAAAAATACAAAAAATAGCCCGGTGTGGTGGTGTGTGCCTGTAATCCCAGCTACTCAGGAGGCTGAGGTAGGAGAATCACTTGAGCCAGGGAGGCGGAGGTTGCAGTGAGTTGAGATCTCGCCATTGCACTCCAGCCTGGGTGACAAGAGCGAAACTCTATCTCAAAAACAAAACAAAACAAAACAAAATCCTAAGCTCCCCAACTAACTGAACAGACTCCTTCTGAGCCAAGGGGACCCAGAGAAACCTGAAAACTGAACTCCTGGCCAAGACTGGAAAGGAGGTCACACATTCTTCCTTTTAGTGTTTAGGCACAACTGACCAGCATCAACATGAAAATAGAGAAATAGGACTGACAGAACAGACTCTGGGCAATAGGATACCAAAGTCCAACCTTACTCTGCTCTAGCATCATGGGACAAATAGCGACCCTAAAGGAAATAAAAAATATTTTACCCAAAAATATATTTCTTTGACATATTTTGAAATAGTTTTGCAGAGCCATCTTTTGTGGGGGAAATTTGCATCTGTAGAGAATCTCCGTTCATGCAGCCAGGTTTCCCTCTTTAGGTCTTTCTGGGACTATGAGAGATTAAATTAAAGCCTGACACATTTAAGTTCTGAAAAGAGCTTTACCATCTATTCTTTCTGAAAGGGGCTTACCTATGAGGCTTCATCTATGTAATAAGAACTTTGGGCCCAGCCCCGTGGCTCACCGCAACCTCTGCCTCCTGGGTTCAACTGATTCTCCTGCTTCAGCCTCCGGAGTAGCTGGGATTACAAGCATGTGCCACCACACCCAACTAATTTTGTATTTTTAGTAGAGACGGTATTTCTTCATCTTGGTAAAGCTGTTCTTGAACTTCCGACCTCAGGTGATCCACCTGCTTCAGCCTCCCAAAGTGCTGAGATTACAGGCATGAGCCACCACGCCTGGCCAGCTCTAACTATTTCAACCAACTGCCAATCAGAAAATCTTTGAACCCACCTAAGACCTGGAGGCCCATCACTCCTTCAAGATATCCCACATCTTTTGACTGAACCAATGTACACCTTTCATGTATTGATTTAAAATTTTACCTACAATTCCTCTCTCCCTAAAATGTATAAATCTACACTAACCTGACCACCACGGGTACACTTTCTCACTTTCCTCAGGCCGTGGGGAACAATCATATTGGCTCAGAATAAACCTCTTTAAAATACAGAGTCTGGTTTTCCAGTAGCATTATAAAGGCTACTTAAAAAGATACCAGTGAAGATATGCGTAGGGCGAGGTATTGGGGGAAGGTGCACAGAGGTCCTGTGTCCTCCCCAGGTATAGCAACCTTTAGGAACCTCCACGTGTTCAGCTATCCAGAAGCTTTCTGAACCCTGTCATCTTGGGGTTTTGTTTTGTTTTGTTTTGTTTTTTTGTGACAGAGTCTCACTCTGTTGCCATGCTGGAGTGCGGTGGCAAGATCTTGGCTCACTGCAACCTTTGCCACCCGAGTTAAAGCGATTCTCCTGCCTCAGCTTCTGGAATAGCTGGGATTATGGTGCCCGCCACCGCACCTGGCTAATTTTTGTATTTTTAGTAGAGACGGGGTTTCACCATTTTGGTCAGGGTAGTCTTGAAATCCTGACCTCGTGATCCACATGTCTCAGCATCCCAAAGTGCTGGGATTACAGGCGTGAGCCACCACAACCGCCCATCTTGGATTTTTATAGACAACCTTGTTGAAATGAAGACCTCCAGGGTATGGGGCGCTCTGGAATGAGAGTCCTAAATCACACAATAGGAAAGGCGGAGGAGGATTACAGCTCTGCTTTGGGACGGGTGAAAGGAGGGCAGGAGAAAATCAAAGAGATTCTGTTTCCTGAGGCCTGTTCCTGAGGCCTACAGCACCCAGCATTATAACAAAAGACTGTAGGCCGGGTGTGGTGGCTCAAGCCTGTAATCCCAGCACTTTGGGAGGCCGAGATGGGCGGATCACCTGAGGTCAGGAGTTCGAGACTGGCCTGGCCAACATGGAGAAACCCCATCTCTAATTATAAAAAAAAAAAAAAAAAAAAAAAAAAAAAAAGACTGTAACAAGGGCTATGGGAGTTACAAGCCAGGAACCATCGAAGAAGTGGTGAAATAACACCACACTGTGCCATTGTACATTCTCACCAGCAATATATAAGAGCTCCAGGACTAGGCATGGTGGCTGACATCTGTAATCCCAGCATTTTGGGAGGCTGAGGTGGGCAAGTCACCTGAGATCAGGAGGTCAAGACCAGCTTGACCCACATAGTGAAATCCCATCTCTACTAAAAATACAAAATTAGCCAAGTGTGGTGGCTAACCCTTGTAGTCCCAGCTACTCGGGAGGCTGAGGCAGGAGAATTGCTTGAACCTGGGAGGCGGAGGTTGCAGTGAGCCAAGAAGCACTACTGCCCTCCAGCCTGAGCAAGAGTGAGACTCTGTCTCAAAAAGATAAAAAATTAAAGTTACCATCTTAATCATGTTTAAGTCTTTCTTTTCTTTCTTTCCCTTATTTCTTTCTTTCTTTCTTTTTCTTTCTTTCTTTCTTTCTCTCTTTTCTTTCTCTCTCTCCCTCCCTCCCACCTGCCTCCCTCTCTCTCCCTTCCTTGCCTCCTTCCTTCCTTCCTCTCTCTCTTTCTCTTTCTTTCTGTCTTTCTTTCTTTCTTTCTTTCTTTCTTTCTTTCTTTCTTTCTTTCTTTCTTTCTTTCTTTTTGAGATGGAGTCTCGCTCTGTCTCTCAGGCTGGAGTACAGTGGCACAATCTCGGCTCACTGCAACCTCCACCTCCCGGGTTCAAACTATTCTCCTGCCTCAGCCTCCCAAGTAGCTAGGACTACAGATGCCCGCCACCACACACAGCTAATTTTTGTATTTTTAGTAGAGACGAGGTTTCACCATGTTGGCCAGGCTGGTCTTGAACTCCTGACCTTGTGATCTGCCTGCCTCAGCCTCCCAAAGTGCTAGGATTACAGGTGTGAGCCACCGCGCCTGGCCAGAGTTTTATGTTTTGATCGAGTCTAATTTGTTATTTTTTATTATTGTGATTTTTTTTTTTTTTGAGATAGGGCCTCATCCTCTGTTACCCAGGCTGGAGTGCAGTGGCAAAATCACAACTGCAGCCTCAAACTCCCAGGGCTCAAGTGATCCTCCTCAGCCTCCCGAGTAGCTGAGACTACAGGCATACACCACCACGCCTGGCTAATTTTCAATTTTTTTTGTAGAGACAGGGTCTTACTAGGTTGCCTAGGCTAATTTTTTTTTTTTTTTTTAAATAAGCCATGCTTTCCAAGTCCTAAGAAATCTTTGCCTACCCCAAGGTTACAAAGATTTTCTCCTATGTTTTCCTTTAGAGATTTCTTAATTTTAACTTTTATCCCACAATCCATTTCAAATTAAATTTTGTTTATGGTATGAGGTAAGAATCAAGATTTTTTTTTTGAAATGAGGTGTTGCTGTGTTGACCAAGGATTGCCTCAAACTACTGAGCTCAAGGGGTCCTCCAGCCTCAGCTTCCCACAGAGTGCTGGCCACCATGCCCAGCTCAAAATTCGTGTTTCAAATGGATACCTAGGCTAGCGTGGTGGCTCATGCATGTAATCCCAGCACTTTGGGAGGTCAAGGAGAGTGGATCACTTAATGTAAGGAGTTCAAGACCAGCCTGGCCCACATGGTGAAACCCCGCCTCTACTAAAAATACAAAAATTAGCCAGGAGTGGTGGCGCACACCTATAATCCCAGCTACTTGGGAAGCTGAGGCAGGAGAGTCGCTTGAACCTGGGAGGCAGAAGTTGCAGTGAGTGGAGATGGTGCCACTGCACTCTAGCCTGGGCAATAAGGGCAAAACTCTGTCAAAAAAAAAAAAAAAAAAAGGATATCAATAAAAAGCAATAAAAACAAAAAACAAACAAACAAACAAAAGGATATCTAGTTCTTCCAGCATCATCTGTTGAAAAGACTTTGAATTACTATATTGAGTTAACTTGGCACCTTTGTTGAAAATCAATAGACCACAAACCATGAATGTGTGAATCTACTTCTTGGACTCTTCTGTTCCATTGATTTATAGGTCTGTCCTTACACAAATAGTACAGTTTTTTATTTTATTTTATTTTTTTGAGACGGAGTCTTGCTTATTGCCCAGTCTGGAGTACAATGGCGTGATCTTGGCTCACCGCAACTTCCACCTCCCAGGTTCACCTCTCCTGCCTCAGCCTCCTGAGGAGCTGGGATTACAGGTGCCTGCCACCATGCCCAGCTTATTTTTGTATTTTTAGTAGAGATGAGGTTTCTTTCTGTTTTCTTTTTTTTTTTTCTTTTTTTGAGGCAGAGCCTTGCTCTGCAGCCCAGGCTGGAGTGCGTGGTGCAATCTCAGCTCACTGCAACCTCTAGAGACAGGGTTTCACCACATTGGTCAGGCTGATCTGGAACTCCTGAACTTGTGATCTGCCCACCTTGGCCTCCCAAAGTGCTGGGATTATAGGCCTGAGCCACCGCGTGCGGCCGAATAGCACAGTTTCTTTTTTTCTTTTTTTTGTTATTTTCTTCTTGAATACCAACCGAATAGCACAGTTTCTTAATACTAACTTTACAGAAAGTCTTGAAATCAGGTGGTATAAGCCTTCCAACTTTGTTATTATTATTATTTTTTTATTTGTTTGTTTTTTGAGATGGAGTTTCACTCCTGTTGCCCAGGCTGGAGGACAGTGGCGCGATCTCAGCTCCCCGCTGCATGGCCCTCTCTGGAAGCTGGTCATGGCTTGGTTGTTTGCTTCTTCAAGATGAGCAGCAGCGTCTCTCCACACTGTTGGTCAAGATGAAATCTATAAAAAACCATGAGCACGTGAGTGACATCCCATCCCATTTGCCCTACTCTATGGGCCAGGAGCAACTCACACGTCCTGCCCACACTCAAGAGGAAGGGATTAGACAGGGCAGGACTCACTGGGGTAAGTTAGGGTGTTGGTCACACCCTCCATACCCTTCATTCTTTACAACAAATTTGTCGAAGTACCTGGGCTGTATAACTGTAGAGTTTCCTATAGTCTGGATTTTGCTAATTGTATGCTCTTGGTGCAATTCAGCATGTTCCTCTCTTCTCTGCATTTCTGGTGAATTGGCAGCTGGACACAGATAATTGATCAGGCTCAGGTTGGATCCTGTTAGCAATATTTTAGATGGTGGTGGTGTGTGGTCTTCACTCAGGAGGCACATAGCATCTGTTTTGTGATGCTAGTGGCTATTGAGACTTAATGGCTGCATTAATTAATTCACTAGGGGCAACAAAATGGTGGTATTCTAATTCTATTTCTTTTTTAATTCACTGAATTATTATTTATTTATTTCGAGACAGAGTCTTGCTCTGTTGCCCAGGCTGGAGTGCAGTGGAATGATCTTGGCTCACTGCAACCTCTGCCTCCTGGGTACAAGCAATTCTCCTGTCTCAGCCTCCCAAGTAGCTGAGACTACAGGTTCACACCACCATGCCCGGCTAATTTTTGTATTTCTAGTAGAGGTGGGTTTTCACCATATTGGTCAGGCTAGTCTGAAACTCCTGACTTCAGGTGATTCTCCCACCTTGGCCTCTCAAAGTGTTGGGATTACAGGTGTGAGCCAGTGTGCCCAGCCTGTAATATTTTTATAAGATGATGCTTTCCTTCATCTATTATTTAAGTCTAGTTTATATAGGGAAGGAAGGATAAATGTTTGATTCATTTATTTACCAGTTTTCAAAATACATATATTGGTGACCAGTTGTTTTTTAACAGAATTATGAACCCATGGATTTAAACCTATTTGATTGGTTTGAATTCATTACAATTCTTATCCTTATTAAAGCTCACATGGTCTAGCGGGAGCCTCTTCAAACTGGCTCCTGAGTCTTTTTTACATGATCCTATTAGTCTTTGAGAGCTGCCTTGCAAACTGGTATGTCAAGGTGATCCTACTCATGACTTAGAACAAAGCATTTCTCCAAGAAGCCCTGATTTTTTTTTTTTTTTTTTTTTTTTTTTTTTTTTGAGACGGAGTTTCGCTCTTGTTGCCCAGGCTAGAGTGCAGTGGCGCAATCTCGGCCTTTATTTTTATTTTTTTAGAGATGGGCTCTTCTTGCTCTGTTGCCCAGGCTTTAGGACACTGTAGCTAACTGCAACCTTGAACTCCTGGCTTTGAGCATTTCTCTCACCCGGGCCTCCCAAAGTGCTGGGATTACAGGCATGCCATTGTGTCCAGTCTCTGATTGAAACATTATTTTAAGACCACAATCCAGGCTCTGGGGATGGTACTGTCGCTGGGTTAGCCTTTTTGGTGGACAAAAGTAGGAAATATAGGCGAGGTGTGGTGGCTCATGCCTGTAATCCCAGCACTTTGGGAGGCTGAGGTAGGAGGATCACCTAAGGTCAGGAGTTCGAGACCAGCCTGGTCAACATAGTGAAACCCTGTCTCTATGAAAAAATACAAAAATTAGCCTGCTGTGGTGGTATGCGCCTAGCGTCCCAGCTACGAGAATCACTTGAACTTGGAGGGGGAGGAGGTTGCAGTGAGCAAGATCTCACCACTGCACTCCAACCTGGGCCACTGTGTGAGACTCTATCTCAAAAAAAAAAAAAAGTACGAAATATATATACTGTGATTCTTTGGGAGCTCATCTGATATGAGGAAGAAGGGGTGGTGATTGGAACTGAGAGGCAATAAATAACTGACACATTCACTGTTTTCTGGACTTTCTGGCCTTCATTTCTGTGGTCCCTGTTCTCCTGCTTAATTTTATTCCATGGCCACAGTTTCTGCCAGGTCCCGTCTGCACAGAGCAGGGAGCCTTGGAGGGTCTGTTTCAGGATGTAGAGGAACTCGATAAACCCCATATGCTGCCTCAGCCCCTCCAAGCTCCCTGCGCTTGGCTGCAGCCAGTTTCGGCTGCTCTTCTCAAACTTGCTTCCGAGCTTTCTCCTGAATGTCTGATGCCTATTTTAGGATCCTCTGTTTTCAGGTCCACCTGATGCTACCCTAGTTGCTTCCCTCTCCTTCCTCCCCCACAAGCCTTGTGACTGTCAGTGTTTTGTCCTCATTCACTCGTATTTTAGGCTTCGCGGACGTAGCTTGTCACCAGTTGTGTTAGAAACCTTGTCCGGTGGTTTTTGGAGACAGCTAGGCTCATTCACGCAGCTGGTCATGTGTTAGGCTGGAATGGGCCACAGAAAGTTCACTCAGCTTTCCCTGTCATGCAGTAATCTGAGTTTTTTAAAAGCAAAGCGGGCTGGGTGCGATGGCTCATGCACTTTAGGAGGCCGAGGTGGGCAGATCACGAGGTCAGGAGTTCGAGACCAGCCTGGCCAACATAGTGAATCCTTGTCTTTATTAAAAATACAACCAAAATTAGCCGGGCGTGGTGACAGGCACCTGTAATCCCAGCTACTTGGGAGGCTGAGGCAGGAGAATCGCTTGAACCCAGGAGGCGAAGGTTGCAGTGAGCCAAGATTGTGCCATTGCACTCCAGCCTGGGCAACAGTGTGAGACTCTGTCTCAAGAAAAAAAAAAAAAAAAAGCATGGTGGTGGCTTTCCCAGAAAGCACAAAAGCAGAAGCTTCTAGGTCTCCTAAAGGTCAGGTGTCACTCTGTCTCCTAAAGGTCAGGTGTCACTCCCACTGCCTTCCGGTAGTCACAGTAAGTGGAAAGTCCCGGTCAGAGTCAAGGGCAGGGACATGACTCCGAGGAGCTGCAGGTGCACAAAGGCAGAAGGGGTGGATAGTGCCATCTTCAGAGATGCCAGCTCAGGCTTGTCTGACCCAGAGCCCAAGCAGGTGCCATCCCCTAGGAAGCTTGCTGCAGGCCAAATGAACACTGTACTTTAGCTGTCGATGAGGGGTGGGGCAGGGGAGGGAAAGGACTTCGGTGTTCCCACTCCTCGGGATTCCACGTAGGTATGGAGTTTCCACCTGGGTCTGTGGGGAGCACAGGGGTTGGCATGAGACTGGCACTGTGGAAGGGAATTAACTCCCATCTTTCCTCTCCACCCCTATCGCTTGCAGGCCCTCCCAGGGCTGGCAGGACATACGGCCCTGCCGGTGGTAAGTCAAGCCGGGAGCCCTGCCAGGGAGGGCCAGATGGAGAAGGAGGAAAGCACAAATCAGCTCTGTGGCCGGCACCATAAATAATGCTCCTAGGTGAGGGTGGCAGCTCTGCAGGTCCATTTGATCAGCCGTGGGTGTCAGGGCTTCAGCCCTCCCCTGTCTCTGACCTGAAAGTCTTAATCCGCCTGGCATAAGGGCTCCCTGCAACCTGCGAGGGGGAGGACGGCTGAAGGGGAAGGCAGATAATCTGACATATCAGGGCCACTCCAAAAGCCATTCTTTTGTTCCCTCCTGGCTGAGGGGAGGTGCATGGGGCTGGCTCTGTGTGGGGAAGGGTCACCGCCTGGGGCCTTGACATTCTGATGGTCCGTAGGGCAGGCATTTTCCTCTCTGATGCCTCACCTCTTTTTCTGGGGCTGGCTAGGAGCACTGGCAAGGCTGACGCCATATGGTGGTTCCACTTCCTCAGGCATGGAAGTGGATCTTTGCAAACTGGAGAGCAGGCACTGAGCCTCACTCCTGCTGTCTTCTATGCCTGGCTGTCTCTCTTCAAGAGGTGGAGATTTGACTTTCTGCCTCAGGACAAATTCCACAGCCTGTCCCATTTATCCTTAGGAAGCAGAAACAGAGGGTTCCACCTGCCAAAACTCCCCAGATATTTTTGCTGTCAGGCTCATCGTGAGCCAGAGTGGATCAGAGGGCGCTAAGATGAGAGAGGGCGGGGGAGGAAACCGAGAGCTCCGTGCTGATGGCATCTCGTGGTCCCCATTCTCCCCATACTCGGTGTCACTGCAGTTTTTTGAACAGGGAAACATTTTAGAGCTCTGATTGTCAAAGTGTAGCCTGGGTCCCATCTGGGAATCACCTGGGGGAGCTTTAAAAAATGACAGGTTCCTGGGCTTCGCCAGACCTGATGAATCGTAATCCCTAGAGAGGAGGCGCCTGGGGAGCTGCATTTTCAACAAGCCCTCTGGTGATTCCTTAACCTTTCTTTCTTTCTTTCTTTCTTTCTTTTTTTTTTTTTTTGAGACGGAGTCTCGCTCTGGAGTGCAGTGGCGCGATCTCCGCTCACTGCAACCTCCGCCTCCCGGGTTCAAGCGATTCTCCTGCCTCAGCCTCCCAAGTAGCTGGGATTACAGGTATGCACCACCACACCTAGCTAATTTTTGTGCTTGTGATGGGGGCACGGTCAGGCACAGTGGCACTCTTGGCCCCTTGGGGTCTGATGGGTCTGGGAATTTAGTCATAGCACACCGGTGGTGTGGCTTTGTTGCAGCCCGGCTTGGATGAGTTCTCCAAGGCATTTTGTGCTCTGAGATCCCACAACAAACCTTTAATAGAAATGCGTGAGTTCATAAATTGCATCTAGAAATGCGCATTCTGTAAGTCACTTACCTAGAGTCAAGTGCTGCAGCTGTTTCTAAGCCCTGTCCTCTAACTGACCACCCTACCCAGAGATGCTCAGCAAAGCGACCCCTGGGCCCCCGATGCTGTCTGTGACACTGCCTGTGGTTCCCCCATCGTTACTGAGCGGAAGTATCATATTAGAGGTGGCAGGTCTGTGTTGCTAGAGGCCAGGAGCTCACCTGGCTCAGTCCACCAGTCTGCAGCTACCTTCTCTGGGGTCAGGTACCAGCCAGGCTTGATTGGTAGCAGGGCTTAGGGGTCTTGGGAGTTGTAATATGAACGTGGGCTGAGCTTTGGAGGGTGACAGGGACTTGGCCTGTTGTGTGTTTCTGTAGTCATCACTATTGCTTTCCCTTCAGTGGAGCTCAGGGCATGTGGGCAGGGGCAGGGTGCATTCAGAGCTAGGCCTGGGGTCCTCCACTCCTCCCTGACGCTGCTCCACTGCAGCTGAGGGCTAAGGGGACAGAGGGCATTGAGGAGGACAGATGGGGCTTGGTGCCTCTGTGGCCTGCCCACCACTCAGGGCCACTGCAGATTTGGCAGTTAGAGACACTAACCCAGAGCCAGAGAGGAGTAAGAAAACATCCACGGACTCTCCTTTCTGCAGAAAGCGTCAAACACTCCTTCCCAGTCAAGATCCCGATTTTTGCAGGAAGAAAAGTCTTCCTTTCAGGAGGCTATGCCTACGTGAACAGCCGAGTAATGTCCGTCACTGCTGTGGAGTCCTGCTATGTCCTCACATTACCCATAGTCCTTCTGACAACCTGCAAAGTGCCCACTGTTTGCTCCATTTTGCAGATGGGAAAGCCGAGCCCTGGGAGCTCAGCTCTTACACAGCCAGCAAGCGGCAGGCTACAGTGAGGGCTCAGGACTACCCCCAGGCCAAGGCTCAGCTGGCTTCCCCTCAGGGCAGGCCAGGCAACCTCAGGGAAGTAAGAAGAGAGAATTCAAGATATACAGAGTCAATGCAATTCCTATCAAAATCCCAACAGCGTTTTTTTTAAACAGAAATAGAAAAAATTATAAAATTTATACGAAATCTCAAGGGACCTCACATAGACAAAACATTCTTAAAAATGAAGAACAAAGAAAAAATGAAGATCTTATGCTTCCCAATTTCAAAATTACAGGGCCACAGTGATGACTAATGCATGTAATTCTAGCACTTTGGGAGGCTGAGGCAGGAGGATCCCTTGAGCCCAGGAGTTTGAGACCAGCCTGGGCAACATAGGGAGATCCTGTATCTACAAAAACAAAAAATAAAAAAATTAGCCAGGCCTGGTGGCACGCTCCTGTGGTCCCAGCCATTAGGGAGGCTGAGGTGGGAGGATTGCTTGAGCCCAGGATATCAAGGCTACAGTGAACCGTGATTAGTACCACTGCAGTTCAGCCAGGGCTACAAAAGAAACCCCACCTCAAAAATAAATAAATTCATTAATTCATTAAAATTAAATACATTAAGAAGCATAGCTGGGCGTAGTGGCTCACGCCTGTAATCCCAGCACTTTGGGAGGCTGAGGCTCGTGGATCACCTGAGGTCAAGAGTTCAAGACCAGTCTGACCAGCGTGGTAAAACCCCATTTCTACTAAAGATACAAAAATTAGCCGGACATGGTGGCAGATGCCTGTAATCCCAGCTACTTGGGAGGCTGAGGCAGGAGAATCGCTAGAACCCGGGAAGCGGAGGTTGCAGTGAGCCAAGATTGCACCATTGCACTCCAGCCTGGATGACAGAGCAAGACTCCGTCTCAAAAAAAAAAAAAAAGCGTACAATTCTCCAGGACAGTGGTTTACGCTTGTAATCTCAGCACTCTGGTGGGGGCCAAATGGGAGGACTTCTTGAGGCCACAAGCTTGAGAACAACCTGGGCAACATAGGGAGACTCCGTCTCTACCAAAACTAGGAAAAATTAGCTGGGTGCAGTGGCACGCACCTGTAGCTCCAGCTACTCAGGAGGCTGAGGTGGGAAGACTGCTTGAGCCAGGGAGATTGAGGCTGAAGTGAGACATGTTGGCACCACTGCACTGCAGCCTGGGTGACTGAATCAGGTGCTGTCTCGAAAACAAAGTGTACGATTCAGTAACATTTATTACCTTCAGAATGTTGTGCGACAATCACCACCACCTAACTCCAGAACAATTCCATCCCTCACAAAAGAAATCCCATATTCACAGTCACTTCCTGTTCACCCCTCCCCTCAGCTCTTGGCGATTACAAATCCACTTTTGGTCTCTATGGATTGGCCTATTGATCCCATTTTTAAAAATTGAATTTTAATCAGATTTATTTTCATTATCAATTTTCAGTGAGAAAATATTTTCTGGAGTGAATAATATTAAACAAGATAATTCAGGCCGGGTGTGGTGGCTCACGCCTGTAATCCAAGCACTTTGGAGGCCAAGGCGGGCAGATCACCTGAGGTCGGGAGTTCAAGACCAGCCTGACCAACATGGTGAAACCCTGTCTTAAAAAAAAAAAAAAAAAGATAATTCCTTAAGTAATTTTCTATTGCACGCAGTAAATTGTTTTTCATTCTGATTTTTACCTTGCTGAGATTATCATCACTAGGATCAATTCTTTTCTTTCTTTCTCTCTTTTTTTTTTTTTTTTTC
>PVKV010026211.1:11173-28495 GCA_004027835.1 Alouatta palliata | reverse complement strand
CAGTTCTCCTGCCTCAGCCTCCCAAGTAGCTGGGACTACAGGCACGTGCCACCATGCCCAGCTAATTTTTTTGTATTTTTAGTAGAGACGGGGTTTCACCATGTTGACCAGGATGGTCTCGATCTCTTGACCTCGTGATCCACCCGCCTCGGCCTCCCAAAGTGCTGGGATTACAGGCGTGAGCCACCGCGCCCGGCCTGAAAAGTTTTTAACATATGTCAATTAAAGAAATTATTTGGCTGGGCACGGTGGCTCACACCTGTAATCGGAAGCCGAGGCAGGTGAATCACGGTCAGGAGTTCAAGACCAGCCTGGCCAACATGGTGAAACTCCGTTTCTAATAAAAATACAAAAATTAGCTGGGCGTGGTGGCACATGCCTGCAATCCTGGCTATCCAGGAGGCTGAGGCAGGAGAATCGCTTGAACTCAGAAGGCAGAGGTTGCAGTGAGCTGAGATTGCACCACTACATGCCACCCTGGGCAACGAGAGCAAGGCTCCATCTTAAATAAATAAATAAATAAATAAATAAATTTTAGCTAGGTGCGATGGCTCACACCAAGGTGGGTGGATCACATGAGGTCAGAAGTTCAAGACCAGCCTGGTCAACATGGCGAAACCCTGTCTCTACTAAAAAATACAAAAATTAGCCGGGCATGGTAGCAGGCACCTGGCTGAGGCAGGGAGAATTGCTTGAAGCTGAAAGGCGGAGGTTGCAGTGAGATCGAACCACTATACTCCACCCTGGGCGACAAGAGCAAGACTCCATCTCTAATAAATAAATAAATAATTTTTTTTGCCGGACACGATGGCTCACACTGAGGTGGGCGGGTCACATTGGATCAGGAGTTTAAGACCAGCCTGGCCAACATAGCGAAACCCCGTCTCTGCTAAAAAATGCAAAAATTAGCCGGGCATGATAGCAGTCGCCTGTAATTCTGGCCACTCAGGAGGCTGAGGCAGGGAGAACTGCTTGAACCTGAAAGGCAGAGGACACAGTGAGCCGAGACTGTGCCACTGCACTCCGGCCTGGGTGACAGAGCCAGACTCTGTCTCAAAAAAAAAAAAAAAATTATTGCTAAATTGACAAATAGTAATTGTACATATTCATGGGCTATATAGTGATGTTTCAATACATATAATGCATAGTGATCAGATCAGGGTAATCAGCATATTCACTGTCTCAAACATCTATTATTTCTTTGTGTTGGGAAAGTTCACTATCCTCCTTCTAGCTTAAAATACGGCAAATCAAAGGCAGTTTCCTTTTAATTTGCCAAAATCCTATTTAAGATGGATTAAGTCAACACTATCATGAAAATTGTACTTTATAATCTGTTTCAACTACAGTTTTAAAATTAGTGTTACTGCCAAAAGCACATTAAGAGCATTGCTATTGAAGGGGTGCTGCAGAGTGTCTTTATAAAGGTAGAAAGGATTATATCACAGATGAAAGTGGGAAAATTTTAACACAAAAATTGATGCAGGCCAGGTGTGGTGGCTCACACCTGTAATCCCAGCACTTTGGAGGCTGAGGGGTGTGGATCATTTGAGGTCAGATGTTTAAGACCAGCCTGGCCAACATGGTGAAATCCCATCTCTACTAAAAATATAAAAATTAGCCAGGCATAATGGTGGGCACCTATAAGCCCAGCTACTCGGGAAGCTGAGACACAGGAATCACTTGAACCCAGAAGACAGAGGTTGCAGTGAGCTGAGATCTCACCATTGCACTGCAGCCTAGGTGACAGAGCAAGACTCTATCTCAAAAAAAAAACACTGACGCTGACTTATCAAGTCATCAAATAATCCTGTAACAGAGTGACAAATCTTTACTTAAAAGGGAAGCAAAATTTAACGGGCTTGAGTAGAACTTTGCTTTCCATTCCATACAGCAGATATTCAAATAGCATTCTGTGACTTCTGTTAATGATCAAACTAGGGAGTTTAGGCCAGGTGATGTGTATTATCATAACTGTGATACAGCAATGCTACCGTTTTGGTATCAGTGATTCAAACAATAAAGCATCAAGTGGATCCCACTCCACAATATTAGTTGTGTTAAATGCATCTTAAGGTCAATTCATCATACAGATATCAAGATCACTGCATGAGAACCAATGGTTTCTCAGGTAAAATTAGTAGTAGTTAATTTTTTTTAACAACTATATTTACCAATAGGAAATTTTAACCAATTAGAAATCAGAGATGCAGATACCAAGAAAAGTGACTGCATGTGTGTTTGTGAAGATCTTTCCTTTATACCCTATGACTTAGGAAAAACAAATTCTACTCTGTGTAGCAACGTGGTAAGACAAAACTTAACTGTAAACCAAGAGACTAGCTTCTTCTAATACCAGAACTCCCACTTTAGGTAATATACTACAAATCTGGTTCTCAGGCACTAGTAAAATGAAAGAACTCTCAGCATGTTGGGGAAAAAAATCTGCCCCTCTTTACAAATGCAAAACAAAATATCGGATCCTCAAAAGCCAAAACAATCTCGGAAAAGAACAAAGTTGGAGGTCTCATGCTTCACAACTTCAAAACTTACTATAAAGCTACACTTAGCAAAATAGTGAGGTATAGGCATAAAGACATGTAAACAAATGAAACAGAATAGAGCGCCTAGAAATAAGTCTTCAAATATATGGTCAAATGAATTTTGACAAGGGTATTGAGAAAACTGGGTATCCACATGCAAAAGAATGAAGTTGGGCCCTTACCTTGTACCATATACAAACATGAACTCAAAATAGATCTGTGACCTGAATATAAGACCTAAAACTATAAAACTCTTAGAAGAAAACATGAGAAAAGTTTCTTAACACTGAATTTGACAATGATTTCTTGGATGTGGCACCAAAAGCAGCAGCAATTTAAAAACTGGATAAATCAGACCACCTTAAAATGTCAAATTTTAATGCATCAAAGGATAGTATTAACATAGTGAAAATGCAACCCACAGAATAAGAGAACATATTTGCATGTGATATGTCTGCTATGGGGTTAATATCCAGAATATGTGAAGAATTCCTTCAACTCAATAACTAAAAAACAAACAATCCAATTCAAAAATGGGAAAAAGATTTGAATAGACATTAAAAAAAAAAAATATATATATATATATATAAATGGCCAATAAGCACATGCAAAGATGCTCAACATCACTAATCATCAGAGAAAGGCAAATCAAAACCACAATGAGATACTTCACAACTATTAGGATGGATATTATCAAAAAATAGCAACAAGTGTTGGCAAGACTGGAGAAATTGGAAGCTTTCAGTACTGCTGGTAGAAATGTAAAATGTGTAGTCACTGTGGAAAACAATATAGTGGTTTCTAAAAAAAAATTGAAGACAGAATTACCATATGATCCAGCAATTCCATTTCTGGATATGTATCCAGCAGAATTAAAAGCAGAGACTCAAACACGTATTTGTACATCCGTGTTCATAGCAGCGTTATTCACAATAGCCAAAAAGTGGAATCAAATTAAGTGTGTATCATGGGATGAATGGATAAACAAAATGTGGTATATACGCACAATGGAATACTATTCAGCCTTACATGGGAAGGGAATTCTAATGTATGTTACTCCATGAACCTTGAAAACATTATGCTAAGTGAAAAATGCCAGTCACAAAAGGACAAATATCATATGATTTCATTTATGCAGTACTTAGTAGTCCAATTCATAGAGACAGAAAGGAGAATAGTGGTTACTAGGGGCTGTGAAGAAGGGAGGATGAGGAGTTATTATTTAACAGGTACAGTCTTTTAGCTTTGTAATGAAAAAAGTTCTGGAGATGGATGGTAGTAATGGTTACATAATAATGTAAATGTACTTAATGTTACAGAACTATCCACTTAAAAATGGTTAAGATGATAACTTTTATGAAATGTATATTTTACCACAACTTAAAAAACAGAACAAAATCAACCTACCGTTGCTATGGCACTGAAGTGTTTACTCTTCCAACTTCAATTCTGATACCATTTTAACTTATATTACTCAATTTTGTATGTTTAGTAATAATTTCAAGGTTTATACTAATTGAGCCTCTCAAGCCTATGAATCAAGGTAAATGTCAAGAAAACCAACTCTCAGCCCATAGCGAAAGGCATTTCCTAGGCAACAGATTCTCTTTTAACTCACCTATGTCAAGAATTCTGTCTCCAGGTCGGTTCCACCTCCAGCCCTCTAGCTGCTGATGCTCAGTGTACTGTAGCCTTCTGTCATGGAACACCACTCGGAATATACTCTAAAAGGATACAACAAAATCAGATAACAGGACCTCTCAAAAATCAGTGCTGACAAAGGAAAACTAGCAGGACTCACTGCCAGCTGGTTTCTAAACACAATCTAAAATGATTTTTCTTAAGATCTGTTTCACTCTAAAACCCATACCATACCAAGTACTATTTCAGGATAAATTTTATAATTTCTCAGATATAATTTTTCTTTTTTTTGAAATAGAGTTTTGCTCTTGTTGCCCAGGCTGGAGTGCAATGGCACGATCCTGGCTCACTGTAACCTCCGCCTACCAGATTCAAGTGATTCTCCTGCCTCAGCCTCCTGAGTGGCTGGGATTACAGACATGCACCACCCCACCCAGCTAATTTTGTATTTTTAGTACAGATGGGGTTTCTCCATACCTCAGGTGATCCGCTGTCTCGGCCTCCCAAAGTGCTGGGATTACAGGTGTGAGCCACCACGCCTGGCCAATTTCTCAGGTATCTTCATAGTCAACTGGTACCTTATTTAAAACTTGGCTTAAATTTCAGTCCTATGGTAACTAGGCACAAAGGACTCCTGTCTGAAGTATTTCTGCATGTCTCTTCTGTCACACCATGGCCTATCTGGCTTAGCTCTTCAGATGCATATGAAAAACTCACCAAGTCCCCTACTTGCTAACCCACCATGCAACCTATAAATACTGAGGGTAGGTAAAGCCTGTTTCCATCAACTTTCCTTTTGTTACTCTTACTTTGTAAAAGTGCCTGTTAATTCCTCCCACCACCTTTTGACAAAACTCCTTTGTCTCAGTTGTGCTGTGAATTATCAAAATCCTGACTGTCAGTCTAAGAGAACTGCTCTTCATCAACAGTAGCTTCTGTTTTCCTTGTTATAAGACCAAGTATCCAAAAAAAAAAAAAAAACACTGAGGCTTCTCTAAAGACCTCAAGGAAGTTACTTTACTCCACCCAAAAGAACTTCACTGAGCCAGGGGATTACCCTGGACAGGGCATGGTGAGTGTTCTATTTCTGCAGCTCTGAAAAATTCATATGAATAGGGGGGCTTACTTACTCTGACCCCAAAGAAATAACACATCTGTTTACCACTATGCTAACGAATGATTGCAGGCAAGGGATATCATCAAGCCCTTTATGGAAGCAAAAGAACATCAACAAAAAAATAAAATTTAAAATCCCAAAAGGATTAGTAAAAAATATTGTACAGAAGAATGATTTATTCATTTTACCTTCACCAATTTGCCATTAATTTCTGGAAGTTCTCCAAGTTTCCTATTGTCTAACATTCGAATTTCATAAGACTGTCCTAGAAGAAAAAGTAATTATATATTATATTCATCACAAATTAACTTTGCTAGATTCAGAAAGAATAGAATTCAGTTAGTTGATATACAAGAGTATAATAATACTATTAGTATTAGTAACAACAACTAGAAACCTTTACTAGATGCTCAGCACTGTGCTAAGTATTTTCACACATTATCTCATTTAACTAATATACCTTTCTAAGGTATTATCAATCCCATTTTACAGACAAAGAAATTGAAACTTAAAAGAGTTTTAGCAACTTGTCCAAGGCCACATAACTGGTAAATACTAGAGCCAGGTAGAGTAATACTTCTCAGACAGGAACCAATGGGAGTATCTAGGGAACATGATTAGGAAGAGGAAGCTGGGAACTAAAGATGGGCAGCTAAGCAAAAGGAGCTAGAAACAGGTATCAAATATGACGTGAGAACTCAAATCTCTGAAATAAGACTTCTAGTTTGATAGGCCATACGAGAAAGACCTAAATTTTTACATATAAGCGTACCTAATAAAACATCATAAATCCAGTAGGCCTGTAATAGTGCTAACGAATGAGGAAGCATCTAACCTTGATTGAGATATGTTAGAGTTTCATCATGGAGTTTCACTGCTGGAGAGGTGGCAGCACAAAGCACATATTGAAAAGGTAGGATTTTATTCTCATTATCAGGAGGCAAACTTGACTCTTCTTGCTTAAAAATGGGCAATGCAAGGACATCGCTAAAATAGAACAAACAACTCACATTAATACCTGACAATGGTGCAAAGGCAGATTCATTGTTGAATGATTTAACTGCAATATGCTTTGGAAAGCAATAAACATCACTCACCTTAGTGGTGTTTCATCCCAACCATTCCACTTAGATCACCTGCTGTGATATCCCCCTGACCACAATAGTGTGGGTAATGACAGATATTCACTGCTAAAACCACTAAGTGTTAAAGAGAATGTTTCTAGGAATCACAGACAGGGGTTCCTAAAAGGACTCTGGAATTATAAACAGAGTTCCAAAATGTATAAATCTAGGACACTCAGTAATGTATTTGTTCTCAGAAAGGCAACAACTATACTGTCTATATAACCACATCAGCTGATTTACTATAAGGACTAAAATAATTCCTACAACTCCTTAGAAGTCACATAAAAAAAAAAAAACTAATGACAAGGTCATTAGGCAGAGGTTGCGGTGAGCTGAGAACTATTTCAAGGTCATCTTATATTCTGTGGAATAACAACTAATATTGAGATGTTCCTATAAGCCATTTCCTGTAAGAAAAAGCTTCTTGTATATATCAGTTTATCTAAACTTACAAACCACAGACACATATCTATCCTTTGTCAGTGGCAATGTACAATGACATAAACACTTTAGGAAAAGGTTTGCCAGTTTTTTATAAAATTAAACATGCGCTGGGCGTGGTGGCTTATGCCTGTAATCCCAGCACTTTGGGAGGCGGGCAGATCACCTGAGGTCGGGAGTTCCAGACCAGGCTGACCAACATGGAGAAACCCATCTCAACTAAAAATGCAAAATTAGCCGGGCATGGTGGCGCATGCCTGTAATCCCAGGTACTTGGGGGCTGAGGCAGGAGAATTGCTTGAACCCGGTAAGCAGAAGTTGCGGTGAGCCGAGATGGCGCCATTGTACTCCAGCCTGGGCAGCAAAAGCAAAACTGTCTCAAAAAAATAAAGAAATAGGTTGGGCACGGTGACTCACACCTGTAATCCCAGCACTTTAGGAGGCCAAGGCAGGCGGATCACCTGAGGTTGGGAGTTCGAGATCAGCCTGACTAACATGGAGAAACCCTGGTTCTACTAAAAATACAAAATTAGCTGGATGTGGTGGCACAAGCCTGTGATCCTAGATACTTGGGAGGCTGAGGCAGGAGAATCACTTGAACCTGGGAGGCAGAGGTTGCGGTGAGCTGAGATTGAGCCATTGCGCTCCAGCCTAGGTAACAAGAGTGAAACTCCACCTCAAAATAATAATAGAATAAATAACTAAATACATACATAAAGTTAAATACACATCTATTGATCCAGCAATTCTACCCACTGGTACTTATCCAAGAAAAATGAAAACAGAAATCTGCCCAAAGACTTGTTGTAAATGTTCATAGCATAAAAGCAAAAACTAGGCTGGGCACAGTGGCTCACACCTGTAATCCCAGCACTTTGGGAGGCCAAGATGGGTGGGCCACCTCAGGTCTGGAGCTCAAGACCAGCTTGGTCAATAGTGAAACTTTGTCTCTACCAAAAATACAAAAATTAGCTTGGCATGGTGGTGCATGCCTGTGGTCCCAGATACTTGGGAGGCTGAGGTAGGAGAATCACTTGACCTCAGAAAGCAGAAGTGCAGTGAGCCAAGATCGTGCCACTGTGCTCCAGCCTGGGCAACAGAGCAAGACTCCGTCTCAAAAAAAATCGAAAACTGGAAAGAACTCAAATGTTCATGAGTAAGAGAATGAATGTACAAACCATGGTATACCCATACAATGGACTACTCAGCAAAACAAAGGAAGGCAACATGGATGAATCTCACAGACATAACGGTCGACAAAAAAAGCCAGACACAAAGAATGCAGAATGCATGGTTCTGTTTCTATGACATTCGAAAACAGGCAAAGCCAAAGAGAACAATGGTTTCCTGGTGGGGCAGGGGATGGGGACTTTCTGGGGAGATAAAAATGTTTTGTACTATGATAGCGCATGGTTGTAACTGTAACAGCTTATTTTTGCATCTCAGTGTATATGAATTTTACCTAAAAAAATTATTGAGTAGAGGATGGGGAATGTGTAGAAGTATAAATGATAAAAGACGGCCAGGTGTGGTGGCTCATGCCTGTAATTCCAGCACTTTGGGAGGCCAAGGCAGGTGGATCATTTGAGGCCAGGAGTGGATCATTCAAGACCAGCCAGGCCAACACAGTGAAACCCCATCTCTACTATTAATAAAAAACAAAAATTAGCTGGGTGTGGTGGCACATGCCTGTAATCCTAGCCATGTGGGAGGCTGAGGCATGAGAATAGCCTGAGCCAAGACTGTGCAACTGCACTCCAGCCTAGGTGACATTAGTGAGACTGGGGCTCAAAAAAAAAAAAAAAGCTAAAAGAGTAGTAGCATCTTGATGACTTCTAAAGCAAGGTGATGAATACAAGAGGGTTCATCATATTATTCTGTTTACTTTGTGTATGTTTGAAATTTTCCGCAGTAAAGTTTTTTAAAAAAAGAAAAAATTTGTATAGGCCACAGAGTACTTCTGGGTACCAAAGAAAAAGGAACAGAGTAAATGAAATAAAATAAATAATTAAGATTCCCCCAAAAGGTTAGAAGTCAAGAATCCAGTAATTTTTTTTTTTTTGAGACGGAGGCTTGCTCTGCCTCCCAGGCTTGAGTGCAGTGGTGCGATCTCTGCTCACTGTATCCTCTGCCTCCTGGGTTCAAGCAATTCTCCTACCTCAGCCTCCCAAGTAGTTGGGACTACAGGCATGTGCCACCATGCCGGGCTACTTTTTGTATTTTTGGTAGAGACAGGGTTTCATCACATTGGCCAGGCTGGTCTCAAACTCCTGACTTCAGGTAATCCACCTGCCTCAGCCTCCCATGGTGCTAGGATTACAAGAGTGAGTCACCGCACCCGGCCCAGTGATTCTCGTTAACACTCCCCATGTTCAAAACGGAATACATTGAAATCTTTACCTATAATTTAAATATTACGCTTATAAAGAGACCAAAATGCCTTTTTTTATCATTCACAGATGAAAAAGCAATTCTTTATGTATACCTATATCCCTCACCAGTATATACATTTTCACTAATACGTCAGATTAAAGGGTCACTACCTTCAGGCAAAGACACTATTGACAGAAAGTTGACTGCCCTCATATGAATTTTACAGACAATATTATAAATTCTTACTGTAAAATAAAACAAGTAGTAAATGTTCTGATTATCGACTTCACACGCAGGTAAAATACAAATTTACTGGCATGAAAACTAAAAAAAGGAGTGGTGGAAGAGAAGAAAATTTTTCTTTTTGCTTATGTCTGGATAACAATACAGTATTATTTGAATCCAGTAAGACTACATGCAAACCAGTTTTCATGAAACAGTTTTGTTTTTTTTTGAAACAGAGTCTCTCTGTTGCCCAGTTTAGAGTGCAGTGGCGCGATCTGAGCTCACTGCCACCTCTGCCCCGCCGGTTCAAGTGATTCTCCTGCCTCAGCCTTCTGAGTAGCTGGGATTACAGGCACCTGCTATCATCCTTGGCTAATTTTTATATTTTTGGTAGAGACAGGGTTTCACCATGTTGGCCGTGCTGGTCTTGAACGCCTGACCTCAGGTAATCTGCGCACCTTGACCTCCCAAAGTGCTGGGATTACAGGTGTGAGCCACCATGCCCAGTCTATGAAACAGTTTTCTAATCATTAAAAAATATTTCAGGCCAGGCGTGGTGGCTCACGCCTGTAATCCCAGCACTTTGGGAGGCCGAGGCGGGTGGATCAAGAGGTCAAGAGATCAAGACCATCCTGTTCAAAATGGTGAAACCCCATCTCTACTAAAAATACAAAAATTAGCTGGGCATGGTGGCACATGCCTGTAGTCCCAGCTACTCGGGAGGCTGAGGCAGGAGAACTGCTTGAACCCAGGAGGCGGAGGTTGTGGTGAGCCGAGATCGCGCCACTGCACTCTAGCCTGGGTAACAAGAGCGAAACTCCGTCTCAAAAAAAAAAAAAAAATTTCAAAGGCCAGAAACACAGAAGGCACTTCCTTTTCCTTCAGCTTTACTCATATAAGTTAAGAGTGGAGAATGTTGAGGGAATCCTTCTTCCTGTCCATATTAATTTGTCACATGAAACATATTATTGTTCCCTTGAGACTATTTAAAACTGTAGAAACCGAGTTTTCTAAAAAATTACTCTGTTCTGGTTCTTTTATTTCTCAAGATCAGGAAGTTACCAGTGCTCCCATAACAAAAAGTATAGAAAATAAAGTAAAACAGCACAAAACTTAAGAAACAAATTGTTAGCGTTTGGAAGCCTTTACTGCCTTATCATTCTCAAATACATCACATCTGATGATTCCTTAAAAGATTAGTGAAGATTACCACGTGTCAAGGCAAACAGGATTTTGAAACACAGCAACAGTTCAGCCTTTATGAATGTATGGTGGTTATTTTTTCTTCTCAAGTATCACTGCCAACCAAGGTTAATAAATAGCAACCGTTCCTAGTCTTCTCAGGATCATGTGGCACTATACCTAACCCATGACTAAGCAAAAGACTGTCATCTGGGGCTAGAATTCTAAAACTGATTCTCAAAGTCACCCCTAAAATTAACTCAAAACAGCACAGCCAAACCAAATGCACAAGACTATATTTCCTCATCAGAGTTTAAGATCCATAAACTCCAAACATATTTCAATTATTCATATTCTTGCTACACTGCATGTCCTTTAGTGTGCTGTGGGAACAAAAGAGTACCTATTCAGTTCCATTTTCCTAGAGATAGAGGCTAAAGGTCACTGTAAATATAAGTCTAGGTCCCTATTTATACCAAAACAAAAACAAGCGTATCCGAAAACAAACAATTTTGGAAATACAAAAGTCTGCTCTTCCCTCAGAGGTGAGTTTAGATAAGGAAAACCCAAACCCATTCTGGTAGATTCTAAGTACTTGCTGCCAATGTATAATTTAACATTTTATTGTATTTTCTGATTGCTTTACATATTTAATTCATTTCTTTTTTTTTATTTTTATTTTTAGTTTTTGTAGAAACGGGGGTCTTGCTATGTTGTCCAGGGTGGTCTCAAACTCCAAGCCTCAAGCAATCCTCCCACCTCTTCTCCCAAAGTGTTGGGATCACAGGCATAAGCCACCATGCCTGGATTAATTCATTTCAATGAAACAAGGAAGACTTATTTGAAAGGAAGACTTCTCTTTCATGTTCTTAGCAAATATTCATTCATATGATGTATACTTTTGTTAAGTAAAAAATTATAGGAGGCCACTAAACTCTTATACCAGGCCCCAACAGACCAGACTACAAATAAAAATGGAGTCATTCATGTTAAGTTCTACATCCTTAAACCTAAACTAAGCTATCTGATCTTCTAAGAAATCAGGAGAGAGAACACCCAATTTCCCAAACAGGACAGTTTAAATCTTCAAACAGCATGATAATGAAGTTCCCTCTGCTTTAATCCTCACACAAAAATGGTAGCCTGAAGTAACCTATGTTAACCAACTAGTTACTTTTCTTTTTTTTTTTTTTAGATGGGGTCTCACTCTGTCACCCAGGTGGGGGCACAGTGGCATGACCAAAGCTCACTGCTGCCTTCAGTTCTTGGGTTCAAGGGATCCTCCAGCTTCAGCCTCCCAAGTAGCTGGGACTACAGGTGTACACCACCGTATCTGGCTAATTTTTAAATTTTTTGTAAAGACAGAGTCTCATCATGTTACTCAGGCTGGTCTTGAACTCGAGCTCAAGCTCTCCTCTCTTAGAGTCCCCAAAGTGCTAGGGTTACAGGTATGAGCCACCTTGCCCAACTAATCAGTCATTTTTCTCTTTCTTCTTTTTTTTTTGAGACGGAGTTTCGCTCGTTACCCAGGCTGGAGTGTAATGGCGCGATCTTGGCTTACTGTAACCTCCGCCTCCTGGGTTCAAGCAAGTCTCCTGCCTCAGCCTCCCGAGTAGCTGGGACTACAGGCACGTGCCACCTTGCCCAGCTAATTTTTCTATTTTCAGTAGAGACAAGGTTTCACCATGTTGACCAGGATGGTCTCGATCTCTTGACCTCGTGATCTACCCGCCTCGGCCTCCCAAAGTGCTGGGATTATAGGCGTGAGCCACCGTGCCCGGCCTTTTTTTTTTTTTTTTTTTTTTAGAGATCTGAAGCGATTTTACTTTTATTGCCTTCACTTTAAGTCAATCATGAAATTTCACAGTGATTTCTCGGGTGGGGGCAGAAGGCAGGCTGTGTTAAGAATCAGCGGGGCTGTGGCCCAGTCACCCTGTGGAGCTGCAGGTAGGGTGGGCTCTCACTGTGGCAGCTGGAGGAGCACGGACCGCCGCGCCGGCAGGTAGGTGATGTTCCAAGAGCGTGAGAGCTGGCACGTGATGTCCTCCGCGGCTTCCAGCTTGCGCACCTCGATCAGGCCGTCCCCCAGGTGGCCAGTGAGTTGGCAATCAGCTCAGCTGCCTTGGAGTCACCGTCAGCAGAGATGATGGTCGCCTTTTTCTGCTCAGCCTTTTCCACCACAAATCTGGCCTTCTCTGCTTCCTGCTGAGCCACCTGTTTGGTTTCCACCACTTCTGTAAACTCCTTCCCAAAGGTCAGATGCGTCAAGGACACATCATCCAGGATGAGCTCAAAGGTGGCTGCTTGCTCCCTCGCTCACCTGCCTGAAGACCAGCCATCTCTGGGTGATTAGCTCTCCAGCACCAAAGCGAGCCACCACTGACTTGAGGATCTCTGTAGTGATAGACGGCAGCACACGCTCATCATAGTCCTCTTCAATGCTGGTGAAGATGCGAGGAAGCTGGCTAGCGACGGGCCGGAAAAGGATACAGTGTGATGTTGACATTCGGTAAATCTTTGCCACCAGCGATGACTGGCACATTATGTGGTCGAGAATGGCAGTCAAAGAGAATTAGTTTCTGTACCCATGGGATGACAAACTGAGTCCCTTCCCCTACCACAATGTCCTGTCATTTTTGTCTTGGAACCAGTTGAAGAGGAGAGTTCTGTGCCCAGCATCCACATGATATAAGGCAGAGTTCACCACGCCTCCTGCAAGAGCTAAGGCCAGGGCAAACTCTGGCAGCCATGGTTTCTTCTGCTGGACCCTCTCACATCTGCTTCCATTCTGACCTCTAGATGAGTCAATCAGTTATTTTTCTGTTGTTCTGTCTCCCTCTCCCAGCCTTACAAGAAAAAATAACTCTGAAAAGTAACCAATACGCTCTGTTCTTTGCTTCTGCTTTCTTTGGCCCTTCTGCCTAACCTCTTCTGCTCGGCTCACTGGAACAATTACTCTATTTTATGGAATGATGTCTTGCTCAATTCTAGAATCACAAATAAAGCCACCTGAGATCTTTAAATTTGCTGCAGTTCTGTCCTTTGACAGGTTGCTTGCATTCACCACAATACTCAGCACTATACAATACTCAGTGATCATTTTGGAATTTTTGGTCTTATCCTATCTCTGATCAAAATATAAAGATATAGAAATCACACCTGTTAAAAGGGTAAATTGAGTATATGTTAAAAATGTATACCCTAAATGGAAATCCACACCTGAGCATGGAGACACAGCAGAAAGCAACTGAGTGAAAGTAAAAGGAACAGAAGCAATATCGGGAGTGATCTAGGATTCCACAAAGAGCGAGCTGTTTCATGGTCCCCTGAGGTATAAATTACCCTCTTGAGAATAGGCAGCCCCTGAACGCTCTCTACTAATTCATAACTGTGGTTTAGCTTTCTTCCTTCAGGCCTACCAGCTGTTTGAGATGCTCTGTTCTAGAAAGAGCCTAGAAAAGGGAGAGGCAGAGGGTTGAAGAGTGTTACCTTGAGTAAGAAAGGCAGTAGATAACATCTAAGGAATTTAGAAACTAACCTGAGACAATAAGATGTCATGAACTTCAATGTTCCTATTTGTAACCCCCATTTAGCCTCCACTAAATGATGAGAATAAAGCATTTGAAAGAAAAGCATGCTAACATCCCTACAGCCTGAAAGGGCAACAGCTGAAGAGACTACACCCTACTCTGAGGCCAGCTTCAAAAGAAAACAATATCCGGCAAACAATTCATCATAACAACTTTAAGAAAATAGACTGATTTTCTGGGATTTGTGGGAAGGAGGTAAGGTCAGATCCGGGAGGAGACCTGGCAAGGAGAGAGGGCCCTGTGGTTTTACCATAAAGACAGTGAGACGTCCTAACTACCTAGTAAAGTCGAAAATGGCTTACCTTCTGTCACAAATAATGATAAAAGATTTCTGCTACTGAAAAATCTCATTCAACTAACAAGCAGCATATATGATTTTTAAAATTTGCCTTGCTAATTATTCTATCATCCAGAAGGTAGAAGAAATGGGTAGAAGTTTAATTTGGAACCTAATTTGAATAAAACAAATCGATCAGAAAAGAAGTAGGGGAAGCCTCAAAAGAAAACAACCAAGGCAGACAGGCAGGCAGACAGGCAAGGAGCACAGCTAGATGTAGCAACCAGACACTGAGAACAGGCTTCAACCAGTCAAGGAGACAGGACCTAAGGCCATGCTCTGAGGTGCTAAAAGGGAAGACAACAGGACTGAGGTTCTCAAAAATGAAATTCTGGCAATCTCACATTATCTGAGATAGAGGCGGAAAAAAGAGGGGGCTTATCTAAAGAGACTAGCTGGAAAGCTCACCAATCAACTCAGACAGACATGCATGATATATATAAAAAGAAAGAAACTATTTTTAAAAATTGCACTGATGTGTCATCAAGAAGGAAGCTGAAGCTGAAGCCCAGGATGTGCTGAGACTTGCAAAAAAGGTAAGGAAGGCACAGGCCCACTCTTTGATGTAAATGGCATATTATTAATTAATAGAAAGCAGAGACAGAACATCTCAATTCCTGTTTTTCTTCTATCTTTTCTGTCAAGAAAAATCATCTTGAAAGCAGAAAGAAAAGAAAAAATAATAGGAAAAGTAGATTACTGACCAAGATAAATAAGGAGACTATCAAAGGGTGCCTATCTGCTTAAATGAATGAGAACCTACTGGATGAATTCTACACCAGAGAATTTGAAGAATCTGCAGATGAGATCCACGACTGACACTCTGGAAACTCAGATAAACCTTATGATTCTAATAAACTCCAAATATCACATTAGTTTTGTGTGTCTCCAGAAGCAATTTTATTTTTTTTTTGAGATGGAGTTTCACTCTGCCATCCAGGCTGGAGTGCAGTGATGCGATCTTGGCTCACTGCAACCTCTGCCTCCCAGGTTCAAGCGATTCTCCAGCCTCAGCCTCCCAAGTAGCTGGGATTACATGTATGCACCACCACTCCCAGCTAATTTTTGTATTTTAGTAGAGATGAGTGTTCGCCATGTTGGCCAGACTGGTCTCGAACTCCTGACATCAAGTGATCCACTCACCTCGGCCTCCCGAAGTGTTGGGATCACAGGCGTGAGCCACTGTGCCCAGCCTGCAGAAGTAATTTTCTTTTCTTTCTTTCTTTTTCTTTTTAATTCATCTGGGTGCAGGCGGGCTGAGTCTGAAAGGAGAGTCAGCTGCAATTTTCAAAAAGAAGGGAGATCACTGGCCGGGCGCAGTGGCTCACGCCTGTAATCCCAGCACTTTGGGAGGCCAAGGCGGGTGGATCACGAGGTCAAGAGATCAAGACCATCCTGGTCAACATGGTGAAACCCCGTCTCTACTAAAAATACAAAAATTAGCTGGGCATGGCGGCACGTGCCTGTAGTCCCAGCTACTCAGGAGGCTGAGGCAGGAGAATTGCTTGAACCCAGGAGGCGGAGGTTGCGGTGAGCCGAGATCGTGCCATTGCACTCCAGCCTGGGTAACAAGAGCGAAACTCCGTCTAAAAAAAAAAGAAGGGAGATCACATTCTCCATACCTTACACCACAGTGATAATGACATGCAGGACAAGCAAGACTGCAGAAGAACAGGTTACTAAAAGAATAGTTATTAATAAAAACTAGTATTGGGAACATTTAGAAGCAATAACCAAACTCCATTTTCCGTTTTTTATATGGTTAGGCCAGCAAATGCCATAGGCATAAATATAGTATCTGGATTTTAGCAACGGATAAAATAAAGTCTCTCTTGATATCACTGTGCCAGGTGAAAAAAATGTAATTTTTTTAACTTAAAAGTTAAGTGGCTTCACAGATGACTATACAACTGCACCTAAAGAATGCAGATAGGCCAGGTGCGGTGGCTCATGCCTGTAATCCAAGTACTTTGGGAAGCCAAGGGGGGGAGCATAACGAGTTCAAGAGATGGAGACCATCTGGCCAACACTGTGAAACCCTGTCTCTACTAAAAATACAAAAAATAGCTGAGCATGGTGGTGCATACCTGTAGTCCCAGCTACTCGGGAGGCTGAGGCAGGAGAATCGTTTAAACCTGGGAGGTGGAGGTTGCAGTGAGCCGAGGTTGCACCACGCACTCCAGCCTGGCAACAGAGTGAGACTCTGCCTCAAAAAGAAAAAAAAGAGTGCAGATAAATCTGGAAGAAGGCTCAGCAGACTCCCACAGGGCCCCAGAGCAACCTGTCCTCTGTAACTTTTTTTATAAATGACGTGGATGAGAAGGAAATGGAAAAGGAGGATGATCCAATGTGCACATGACAGGAATCTGGGATGGGAAAGTAAATACCCTGTATGACATAATCAACTTTTAAGTAATTCTAAGTGGCTGGAATAGGAGGCTAAATTTAAGGGATCACTTTTAATAAGGACAAATATAAAGTCATGAGCTTAGAACAAAAAATCAACAATAACAACAAAATGGCACAGGAAAGTGAGAAATGACTAGGCTTTTTTTTTTTTTTTTTTTTGAGACGGAGTTTCGCTCTTGTTACCCAGGCTGGAGTGCAATGGCGCGATCTCGGCTCACCGCAACCTCCGCCTCCTGGGTTCAAGCAGTTCTCCTGCCTCAGCCTCCCGAGTAGCTGGGACTACAGGCACGTGCCACCATGCCCAGCTAATTTTTGTATTTTTAGTAGAGACAGGGTT
>PVKV010026211.1:0-11073 GCA_004027835.1 Alouatta palliata | reverse complement strand
GGTGAGCCACCGCGCCCGGCCCATGACTAGGCTTTTTAAAAAGCCTATTTCAAAGAGACAAACAGTGTGGCACAGCTGCCAAAATCACTGATACCAGGTTTCATTAAAAACAAAGTCTGAATGAAGAAAATGTCATTCTCTATGCAAATCAGACTACACTTGAATATACTTAGTTATGAGTGTACAAATTTGAGAGAATTTAAAAAATCTGAGAGAAAAGAATAAGTGAGGTGATCTAAAGTCATGTCATATGTAGAGTAACTGAAGGGAAAGAGGATCTCGGTTGTATGCAAATAAGTCTTTTTAGTTCTATTCTGCAAAGAGATTTCAATAGCTTAGGGCTGGATGAGCTGACCTCTTTAGAAGGGTCTCCAAATCAGTTCTGTGATTTTATTATTCTAAAAAGACTAAATGTTTTGAGACTGTTCAGGTATTAGAAGTTACGTTGGAAGGAAAATGGGCACAGGGAATCTTTCTGGCATGATAAAAATGTTCTAAAATTGGAAGGAAAAAAAAAAGAAGCTGCATTGGGGCCAGGCACAGTGGCTCACACCTGTAATCCCAGCATTTTCGGAGAGAGAAGCAGGACTGCTTGAGATGAGTAGTTTGAGACAAGCCTGGGTAAAAAATAAGACACCACCTCTACAAAAAAAATTTTTTAATTAGCTGGGCATGGATGGTTCTGTGCATCTGCAATCCCAGCTAGTAGGGAGGCTGAGGTAGGAGGATTGCTTGAGCCTGGGAGGTGAAGGCTGCAGTGAGCCATGATTGTGCCACTGTACTCCAGCCTGGGCAACAGAGTGACACCCCATCACAAAAAAACCTACAAACACAAAAAAAACATAAAAAAAGAAGCTGTTGGCCAGGCGCAGTGGCTCATGCCTATAATCCCAGCACTTTCGGAGAATGAGGCAGGCAGATCACGTGAGGTCAGGAGTTTGAGTCCAGCCTGGCCAACATGGTGAAACCCTGTCTCTACTAAAAATACAAAAATTAGCCAGGCGTTGTGGCGCGTGCCTGTAATCTCAGCTACTCAGGAGGCTGAGGCAGGAAAATCACTTGAACCTGGGAGGCAGGAGCTACAGTGAGCCGAGACTGTGCTACTGTACTCCAGCCTGGGTGACAGAGCAAGACTTCATCTTAAAAAAAGAAAGAAAGAAAAAAAAAAGCTGCATTGGGCTGTGTTTATGGATCCTATTTATTATTAGAAAATACTAATTGGCATGTAGTGTCCTCTGATATTTTCCATCTGCTACAGAGGGCAGAGCCAAATGATAACTATAAAAGCCTATATACTGGCTAAGCCAACTGGTTTAGAAACCTGTCTATGGCTGGGCGTGGTGGCTCACGCCTATAATCCAAGCACTTTGGAGGCCAAGGCGGGCGGATCACCTGAGGTCGGGAGTTCAAGACCAGCCTGACCAACATGGTGAAATCCCATCTTAAAAATAAATAAATAAATAAATAAATAAACCTGTCTATACTTTCAAAAAACTGACCAGGCACAGTGGCTTATGCCTGTAATCCTAGCAATCTGGGAGCCTGAGGTCAGGAGTTCGAGACCCAGCCTGGCCAACATAGCGAAACCCTGTCTCTACTAAAAATATAAAAGTTAGCTGGTAATGCGGGGGATGTAATCCCAGCTACTCTGGAGGTTGAGGCAGAAGAATCATTGGAACCCAGGAGGCAGAGGTTGCAGTGAGCCAAGATCGTGCCACTGCACTACAGCCTGGGTAACAAAGTAAGACTCTGTCTCAAAAAAAAAAAAGAAAAAAATAATTCTCGACAAATTATAATAAAGGTATATAAAACATCTAGGCATACTAAATCTTCTGTATACCAAATACAACAGACCCATCAGTGTAGTTTTTTTCTATCACAAACAATTCCTAAAAATGGTATTCTTGGTTAAAGTTAAGCTATAAAAGGTTTTCAGTTCTTAAAGAACATCTACATCTTATGAACATCCACTTGGCCAAAGGTGAACTATGCTCAAAGTATAATGAATCACAGTCTCAGATCTTCTAAACTGTCTTTAAACTAGCTGAGAAAATACCTATTTTCTGAAATACCAATAACTCCCTTTAAAAATAATTAATTTTTCTCACTCAAGGGTGGCCATGAATGATAACTCCTCTTCTGAAAAGAAAACTTCAGTCATTCAAAGATTTATTACCTACTAAGTATCAGGTACTACTGTAAGTATGAAAAACCACATAACGATTTTTAAAAATAAAATTAGTTTATTTTCCTTCTTTCCTCTTCTTTTTCTGTTATTTTGGTCTTCAGTGTTTCAGCAACAGTAAATAAATGGTACATCTTTTTAAGCTCTTACTACTTTTTTAAACACAAAGTTTATGACATCATCTATTCTATTTTGTATTCAATTGTCCATAACTAATTACTTAAGTTCTTTTTCAGTCATGCCTAACTTACAGCTAAACAGTTGCTAGCTAGTTCCTATCTAACTGTAATAGAATAAATGCTAAAATAGAGGAACTGGTGGGGGGGGGCAGAAATGAATATAAATAAAGTCTAAATAATCCAAATGTAGTCTTAAATTTTAAACATCATAAAAACTGCCCGAGATTTCCTCACTAGGCTGCTAAATGTCCCTTTGGTAGCTAATCTCCAAAGATGGTCTTGGATAATCCATAGTTTTTTGTATTCACACCCTTTCATAGCACTCCCTCCACACTGGATCTGGGCTGGTAGCTTGCTTTAACAAGAATGTGAAGTAGCAGTGTGCAAGTTCTGGTTTAGGAACTAGTCTTTTTTTTTTTTTTTTTTTTTTTTAAGACAGAGTCTCAAGTGATTCTCCTGCCTCAGCCTCCCAAGTAGCTGGGATTACATGCAAGCACCACCAGGCCCGGCTAATTTTTTGTATTTTTAGTAGAGATGGGGTTTCATCATGCTGGCCAGGCTGGTCTTGAACTCCTGACCTCATGTCCGCCTGCCTCGGCTTCCCAAAGTGCTGGGATTACAGGCATGAGCCACCGCGCCTGGCTGGGACTAGGTTTTAAGGATTGCTAGCTTTTACTTTTGCATTTTTGGGGAACTGCTAGTAAGAAGTCTGGCTACTCTGCTGAAGCAACCACATGGAGTGGCTAAGGGGAGAGGGAGAGACCCTGAGGCTACATGGAGACAGAGCAAGGTCCAGCCAACCCAGTGTCTCAGCAGAGCCCAGCACCAAACATGTGAGTGAGCTAGTCCCAGCCTAGGCCTCAAAACGACTGCAGCCTCAGCCTGCTGATACCACATGAAGGAGAACTGCACAGTCAACCCACAGATTCATGAGAAGTCATTGTTGTTTTGAGCCACTAAGTTTCTGTGGGTGGTTTGTTATGCAATAAAATAACGCAATAGTCTCTAATTCCAAAGCTTCTATAAAATTATTTGTTCTGCAACAAAACTTAATAGTAATGGTGAATATGCAAAGGAAAATAAGTCAACCTTACTTAGAACAGTTCAACTAAAAAAAAAAAAAGGTACATTCCAAAAGCCACTGTATGACATTTAAGAAAAAATAAACAACAAAGCACAAAACCATCTCACATTACAATATGACATCTCACCTGAACTTAAATTACCTAAAGCAAGTTAATGCTATAAAGCCTTGAACTACATTGCCAATAAAATATACCTATTTTGACTCTCTCTTTTTTTTTTTTTTGGAGGCAGTCTTGCTCTGTTGCCCAGGCTGGGTACAGTGGTGTAATCACCATTCACAATAGCCTAGGCCTCTTGGCTCAAGCAATCCTCCCACCTCAGCCTCCCAAAAAGATGGAACTACAGGTGTGTGCCACCATGCTCAGCTAATTTTTGTATTTTTTGTAGAGACAAGGCTTTGCAATATTGCCCAGACTGAGACTGGTCTCAAATTCCTGGACTCAAGCAATCTGCTGCCTTGGCCCCACAAAGTGCTGGGATTAGAGAGGTGTGAGTCATCACGCCCAGCCCTTGTTTTCACTCTTTAAGTAAAGAAGCAGTGTTGGCCGGGCATGGTGGCTTACACCTATAATCCCAGCACTTTGGGAGGCCGAGGCAGGCAGATCAGTTGAGGTCAGGAGTTTGAGACCAGTCTGGCCAACATGGTGAAATCTTGTTTCTACTAAAAATACAAAATTAGCCTGGCGTGGTGGCGCACACCTGTAATCTCAGCTACTTGGGAGGCTGAGGCAGGAGAATCATTTGAACCCAGGAGGTGGAGGTTGCATGAGCCAAGACTGCGCCACTGCACTCCAGCCTGGGTGACAGAGCAAGACCCTGCCTCAAAAAAAGAAAAAGAAACAGTGTTAAAGAATGTGAACAATATGGCCAGATCCAAAAATTAAGCAATTGGATATGAAAACGAACAAAAAATGTATAAGAGACAAAGAAAAAAGAGAATATAAATGTATCTAACAATCAGTCTAGCCCTAATTAAAGGAATGATGAAACAACCATCTCCTTTCCTCCATCTTGTCACATGCTCTTGAGTTTTGTGGCTTAAATATCTTAGAATACCATTCATATTAAGTAAGCCATTTTATATTCAGACCCAGTACACACGTACGTATGTTTGTGCGTCTAGAGAACCGAAAACAGTTTCACAAAACAATACATATTAATTTAAGTATTTTTCTTTTGTTTTTTTTTTTTTTGAGACAAGGTCTGGCTCTATTGCCCAGGCTGGAGTGCAGTGGCACAATCTTGGTTCACTGTAATATCTGCCTCCTGGGCTCAAGCCACTCTCCCACCTCAGCCTCCCGAGTAGCTGGGATTATAGGCATGCACCACCACGCACAGCTATGTTTTTATATTTTTAGTAGAAATGGGGTCTTGCCATGTTGCCCAGGCTGTCCTGAACTTGTGAGCTCAAGTGATCCACCAGCCTCAGTCTCCCGAAGTCCTGGAATTACAGGCATGAGCCACCGTGCCTGACCTTGGTATTTTCTATTTGACTTCATTTTAAATGTTTTCTATAACCTGAAGTTTGGAAAAAACACTGCTCTAGTCTTTCGTGCCCCTTAGAACTTTGTACTCAATTAAATCAAGTTTATTTATAGTTCCTTTAACAGTATTTTTAAAATGAACATAATAAAAGACAAGTCTAAAAGATCATACTGTAATTCAGCTACTTAAGAACAGGAATAATAATATCTACTTAAATGGATAATCAAACAAATACAGGTCAGGCACTGTGCCTGATGCCTATAATCCCAGCACTTGGGAAGCAGGAGGATCACTTGAGCCCAGGGGTTGAAAACCAGCCTGGGCAATGTAGTAGGACCCTGTCTCTATAAAAAAATAGAAAAATTAGCCAGGCATAGTGATGTGTACCTGCAGTCCTAGCTACTCAGGAGGCTGAGGTGGGAGGATTGCTTAAGCCCTGGAGGTTGAGAAGTTGAGGCTGCAGTGAGCTGTGACTATACTACTGCACTACAGCCTGGGCAACAGAGCAAGACTCCTTCTTCAAAAAAAAAAAAAAAAAAAGACTCAGTCTCCAAAAAACAAAACAAAACAAAACAAAACAAAAAAAACTACAATTCAAGGCACGGCGCAGTAGCTCACATCTGTAATCCTAGCACTTTGGGAGGCCAAGGCGGGCGGATCACTTGAGGTCAGGAGTTCAAGACAGCCTGACCAACATGGTTAAATCCCGTCTCTACTAAAAATACAAAAATTAGCCAGGTGTGGTGATGGTCGCCTGTAGTCCCAGCTACTTGGAAGGCTGAGGTAGGACAATCACTTGAACCTGGGAGGCGGAGGTTGCAGTGAGCCAAGATGGCGCTACTTCACTCCAACCTGGGCAACAGAGGGAGACTCCATCTCAAAACAAAACCAAAAACAAACAAAAAAAACCCCACCCCACTACAATTACAATTCAGATCCCGCTTTTTAAGTCAGAATGTATTTAGAAATAAAATCATTTGCAATCATCTTCTGCTGTATTTGTGTATTATATTACTTAATTCAAGTCAGGTCTGTAAGAAAGGCATATAAATAGCACTGGCTCTCAATCTTAGCTGCACATTAGAATCACCTGGGGAGTTTTAAAAAATCCCTTCCACGCCATATCCCATGTCAACTAAATCCAAATGGGAGGAGGGACTGGTAAGCTTAATTACTCAGTGCTATGTATTGATAAACTAAGATAATGAATGGGTTTGATTTCTGTGTCATCTAGGGTGACCATCTTTTTATAGCAAGACTTGACTTTACAGAGGTCCTCAGTGAGCTATCCTGAAACGTTACCACAAAGAGTGAGGGAATTTGTTCAGGTCTACACATACCCATCGCCACTACTGGGGAGAAAGCAGTCTGACATTGTATCAGTAAATCCCTTCAAAACCTTTTTTTCTTTTTTGAATTCATCAATTAGCCTTTGAGCATTTGCTGTGTTCTAGGTCCTGTTTTAGGTGGCAGAAATATAGCAATAAACAAGTTAAAGAAGGTTCCCTGGACTGGGCGAGGTGGCTCATACCTGTAATCCCAGCACTTTGGGAGGCCAAGGCAGGTGGATCATGAGGTCAGGAGTTCAAGAGCAGCCTGGCCAACATAGTGAAACTATGTCTCTACTAAAAATACAAAAAAAAAAAAAAAAAATTAGCTAGGTGTAGTGGCGGGTGCCTGTAATCCCAGCTACTCAGGAGGCTGAGGTAGGAGAATCGCTTGAATCCAGGAGGCAGAGGTCATTGCACTCCAGCCTGTAGGAGTCAAAAAAAAAAAAGAAGGTTCCCTGACAGAGCATAACATCATTGTCATCTAAATTTAAATTTCTATCTCTTCACAGTGATACCACACTAAATTTTTCTGCAACCCCTATTGTTTTCTTCCTCTCCAGCTCACTGTCTTTACAGTATTGCTAATACTCAAGGAAGCACAAAGAAATTATTTAAAAATATATAGTAAAAATGATGTAACTTGAAAGGGCCTAGTATGTTTATAGCAGGCGTTTTATGCAACTGCCCTGAGTAGCTTACCTCTATTCCCCTCCAGTCCCAAAGCAGGAACATGGAAACACAAGTGAGCAGTAGATAAAAACTACACCATAGGCTGGACGCAGTGGCTCATGCCTGTAACCCCAGCACTTTGGGAGGCCAAGGCAGGTGGATCACTTGAGGTCAGGAGTTCAAAACTAGCCTGGCCAACATGATGAAACCCTGTCTCTACTAAAAATAAAAAAATAGGCATGGTGCACACGCCTGTAGCCCATAGTCCCAGCCAGCCGAGAGGCGGAGGCAGGAGAATTGCTTGAACCCGGGAGAGGAGGTTGCAGTGAGCCGAGACTGTGCCACTGCACTTCAGCCTGGACAACAGAAACTCTGTGACCGTTTTTGAGACGCTGTCTCAAAAACAAATGAACAACAACAAAAAACTACACCATATCTGGATTTTATGCTGTCCCTCATAGAGATAGCTGTTATTTGATAGTCTTTCTCTGGGGATACTGGTTCTGGAACTTTTTCCCAGATGTCAAAACTGGGCTTAATGTTCTTTAAGCACTTTAAGAAGTGCTTCTGGAGTACAAATCTTTCTATTTCTTCAGCACAATTATGAGATCAGTTTAGATCACTTGCGATATGCCAGATGTACATTTCATTATATACATCTCAAAGTTTACCAAAAAATGAAGCTGATTTCTCTTTTTTCTCCTTAAGTCTTTGAGTCCCTTACATTTCTACTCTGCTGAATTATTTGCCAACTACCAATTAATTACATCTACTAGAAATGTGCTTTTATTTTCCTTCAGCTTATAAAGTCACTAAATACATCTAATTTCTGCTAACCTTATTTTATTTGGAAGCTGAAAAGCATCTATGTCAGATACAAATTTACTTCCAGGGAGCTTGTAAGATATTAAAAATTTAATCAAAGAAATCTGAATCAGCAAAGCCCTACCTCAGGAGATTTATCAGATATAGGCCTACCTTCTCAGTTTTTTTCCATACATTATAGGATTAGCTCTTACCAGCCTACAAACCTCATTAAAACACTGCTAATTGAAAACATCACCTGTGGCATCATTAGTACTAGGCTCTTTTATTACATTTCTAAAATCACTGGCCAGGATGGTCTTGATCTCTTGACCTCATGATCTGCCTGCCTTGGCCTCCCAAAGTGCTGGGATTACAGGCGTAAGCCCGGTACCTGGCCCTTCTCATACATTTTTAAGCATCTTCTTCCCCTATTAAACCTACAAACCTACCTCTCCTTGAAACCATCTTTTCTTTTGCTCTTGATGCAATGAGGGCAAAGTTCCTCCTCCTAGGAAAGACTAATCCTACTAAAAACAAAAAAACATTAGCCAGGCATGGTGGTAGGCACCTGTAATTCCAGCTACTTGGGCTGAGGCATGAGAATCGCTTGAACCTGGGAGGTAGATGCTGTAGTGAGCCAAGACTGAGCCACTGCACTTCCAGCCTGGGCAACACAGCGAGACTCTGTCTCAAAAAAAAAAAAAAAAAAAAAGTAAGGAAAGACATTTTTTTTTTTAATTTTAAAATTTAAAAAGAAGTGGATAACCTTTGTAGCAAAGCAGGGCAAATCTCATCTAAATACAATGTCCATCATAAGAGACTTAGAATGAAAGGGAAAGTAAAGAACAGTCATAAGAGACTTAGAATGAAAGGGAAAGTAAAGAACAGTAACAACTGACCAACTCTGAGACAAAGAGAGAAGATCTGGAAGATGGACAGGTGATAATTGAAGGGGGGAGAAATGAAGGGAAAAAAAGTCCTGAAAAAGCACAGCAAACAAGAACAAAAGGGCAAAAATTGGTCTCAATAAAGAGACTCATGTCTCAATGAAGAGAGATCGTAGCCTCAGGAACTGCTACAATACCTGCCTTTTTTTAACAAAATAGAGAGAGAGTGAGTTCATTCATTCAACAAATCAGTGCAAACTACTTATTAGGCACTATTCTAACAGTAGGCAGAGAGCAGAGAACAAAAGAAAATCCCTTTTTTATGAAGCATGAAGTTGGGGAGAGAAGCCAACAAATAAATTACAAATCAGATGTTAGGGAAAAATAAAGCAGAGAGAGTAAAGAAAGCAAGGAATGCTGCTGAGGGGAAGGAGGCTCTTGCTGTTTTAAATGAAGGAGGTTAGAAGGCCTCCTAAAGTGACATGTGAACAGAAATGTAGAGGAAGGAAGGAACATAGAGGAATGTTTCGGGAAGAGTAACTGCAGATGCAAAGACACCGAGGTGGGAATGGAGCCCCAACACCAGGTGCGGCTGCAGCAGAGCAAGCCTGGGGAAGAGTACATAAAATGGTTGGAGGAGCAGACCTTATGGATCCTTGCCAGACCTGTGGCTTCTATTGAAAGTGAGATGTGAAACTACTGGACACTTTTCAGGAGAAAACCAGCATGATCTGATGAACATTTTAAAGAACGTGACCATATAATTTATCACTAAGACAGGTACACTTAGTGAGTGAAGAAGGGTGATATTAATAGTTACCTTAGGACAGTATTAACAAGACTTAGTTTTAAAAGGCTTCTCTGTGTGCAAGTCATTTTGAAGGGGTTCCTCCTGGCAAAATCTGGAACACTGTCATCAAAATATATAGTGATAGTAGAAGATTACAATGTATTCAATAAAGTAAGAATCTATGAGTCTACATTGTTTTAAAAAAAGCTCTTGGTCGGGTGTGGTGGCTCATGCCTGTAATCCAAGCACTTTGGAGGCCAAGGCGGGCGGATCACCTGAGGTCGGGAGTTCAAAACCAGCCTAGCCAACATGGTGAAACCCCGTCTTAAAAAAAAAAAAAAAAAAAAAAAAAGCTCTTTCTTATAGTAGAAAGCCAATTATTAAATACAGAGGGAAGGGCAAAAAGAGAAAATTGCTTGGCAAGGATCATAAAGATAACTGATTAGGGCAAGAATCATCTGAATGCTAAAATTAACAGGTGAAAGCTTAAGAACAGGATATTTACAGTCTCAAAACATCTCCCAACACATTACCACAAAAGGCAAACTAATAACTTTATGATGGAGAAAACTGGACCCTACCACTCAAGTAACATTGCCAGTAACAGGAGCAATAAATAGCATGTGCATCCTAATATGATGCACAGAGGACTCAGCATCGCTTCTTAGGTATTAATGCCCAGTGTGCATAACCTGAATCTAACCACGAGGAAACAACAGACAAAAACAAATTGAAGTATGCTTTCCTCCCCCAGTAATCACTATTCAACATTCTAACATTATGAATTTGACTACTTGAGGTATTTAATGGCAGTGGAATCATGTATTTGTCCTTTCGTGTCTGACATTTCACACAGCTTAATGTTCCAAGGTTTATCCATATTAATCACATATCAAAATCTCCTTCCTTTTCATGGTTGAATCATAATCCAGTCTGTATATATTACGTACATTTTGTTTATCTAGGTTGCTCCCTCCTTTTGGCTATTGTGAATAATGTTGCTAAACATGGATGTACAAATAGCTGTTCAAGTCACTGCTTTCAATTGTCTTGAATATATACTCAGAAGTAGAACTGATGTATCATAATTCTGTTTAATTTTTTTGAGGAACCACCACAGTGTTTTCCACAATGGATGCACCATTTTACATTGCCACCAGCAATGCATAAAGGCTCCAGTTTCTCTACATTCTTGCCAGACTTGTTACTTTGCTTTCTTACTAGTGGCCATCCTAAAGGCTGAATAATATTCCATTGTATGTACTTACAACATTTTGCTTATCCATTCATCCCTTCATCAATGGGCTATATCCATATTTTAGCCATTTTAAGTAATGCTATGAACATTAGGTGCACAAAGACCTCTTTGAGACCCTGCTTTCTTTTTTTTTTTTTTTTTTTTTGAGACGGAGTTTTGCTCTTGTTACCCAGGCTGGAGTGCAATGGTGCGATCTTGGCTCACCGCAACCTCCGCCTCCTGGGTTCAAGCAATTCTCCTGCCTCAGCCTCCCGAGTAGCTGGGACTACAGGCACGTGCCACCATGCCCAGCTAATTTTTTTGTATTTTTAGTAGAGACGGGGTTTCACCACGTTGACCAGGATGGTCTCGATCTCTTGACCTCGTGATCCACCCGCCTCGGCCTCCCAAAGTGCT